>SSNS01000009.1:3672531-3855156 GCA_006937985.1 Aphyosemion australe
TCCATCCATCCATCCATTTTCTGCCGCTTATCCGGAGTCGGGTCGCGGGGGCAGCAGCCTAAGGAGGGAAGCCCAGACCTCCCTCTCCCCAGCCACTTGGGCCAGCTCCTCCGGGGGAATCCCAAGGCGTTCCCAGGCCAGCCGAGAGACATAATCTCTCCAGCGTGTCCTGGGTCTTCCTTTGGGTCTCCTCCCGGTTGGACGTGCCCGGAAAACCTCACCAGGGAGGCGTCCAGGAGGCATCCTAATCAGATGCCCGAGCCACCTCAACTGGCTCCTCTCGATGTGGAGGAGCAGCGGGTCTACTCCGAGCCCCTCCCGGATGGCCGAGCTTCTCACCCTATCTCTAAGGGAGAGTCCAGCCACCCTGCGAAGAAAACTCATTTCGGCCGCTTGTATCCGCGATCTCGTTCTTTCGGTCACTACCCAAAGCTCGTGACCATAGGTGAGGGTAGGAACGTAGATCGACCGGTAAATTGAGAGCTTCGCCTTTCGGCTCAGCTCTCTCTTCACCACGACAGACCGGTACAACGCCCGCATCACTGCAGACGCAGCACCAATCCGCCTATCGATCTCACGCTCCACCCTTCCCTCACTCGTGAACAAGACCCCGAGATACTTAAACTCCTCCACTTGGGGCAGGACCTCGTCCCTGACCTGGAGAAGGCATTCTACCCTTTTCCGACTCAAGACCATGGTCTCGGATTTAGAGGAGCTGATTCTCATCCCAGCTGCTTCACACCCGGCTGCGAACTGCTCCAGCGAAAGCCGGAGATCACGTTCTGACGAAGCCAACAGGACCACATCATCTGCAAAAAGCAGAGACCTGATCCTTAGGCCACCAAAACGGATCCCCTCACCACCTTGGCTGCACCTAGAAATCCTGTCCATAAAAGTTATGAACAGAATCGGTGACAATAGGCAGCCTTGGCGGAGTCCAACTCTCACCGGAAACGAGCCCGACTTACTGCCGGCAATGCGGACCAAGCTCTGACACTGGTCGTACAGGGACCCAACAGCCCGTATCCAGGGGCCTTGTATCCCATACTCCCAGAGTACCCCCCACAGGGCCCCCCGAGGGACGCGGTCGAACGCCTTCTCCAAATCCACAAAACACATGTAGATTGGTTGGGCGAACTCCCACGCACCCTCCAGGACTCCCCCAAGGGTATAGAGCTGGTCCAGTGTTCCACGGCCAGGACGAAAACCGCATTGCTCCTCCTGGATCCGAGGTTCGACTATCCGACGGACCCTCCTCTCCAGAACCCCTGAATAGACCTTACCAGGGAGGCTCAGGAGTGTGATCCCCCTGTAGTTGGAACACACCCTGCGGTCCCCCTTTTTAAATAGGGGGACCACCACCCCGGTCTGCCAGTCCAGTGGAACTGCCCCCGATGTCCACGCGATATTGCAGAGCCGCGTCCACCAACACAGCCCCACAACATCCAGGGCCTTAAGGAAATCCGGGCGGATCTCATCCACCCCCGGAGCCTTGCCACCGAGGAGTTTTTTGACCACCTCAGTGACCTCAGCTCCAGAGATTGGAGAGCCCAAAGTCCCCAGACTCTGCTTCCACACTGGAAGACGTGCCGGTGGGATTGAGGAGGTCTCCGAAGTACTCGGCCCACCGATTCACAACGTCCCAAGTCGAGGTCAGCAGCACACCCTCCCCACTGTAAACAGTGTTGGTAGTGCACTGCTTTCCCCTCCTGAGGCGCCGGATGGTGGACCAGAATCTCCTCGAAGCCGTATGGAAGTCTTGTTCCATGGTCTCACCGAACTCCTCCCATGCCCGGGTTTTTGCCTCCGCGACCACCCGAGCCGCATTCCGCTTGGACTGCCGGTACCTATCATCTGCCTCCGGAGTCCCACGGGCCAAAAAGACCTGATAGGACTCTTTCTTCAGCTTGACAGCATCCCTAACCACTGGTGTCCACCAGCGGGTTCGGGGGTTGCCGCCACGACAGGCACCAACCACCCTGCGGCCACAGCTGCGGTCAGCCGCCTCGACAATGGAGTCACGGAACATGGTCCATTCGTACTCAATGTCCCCTGACTCCCCCGGGACGTGTTCAAAGTTCTGTCGGAGGTGGGAATTGAAGCTCCTTCTGACAGGAGACTCTGCCAGACGTTCCCAGCAGACCCTCACAACACGTTTGGGTCTGCCAGGTCTGACCGGCATCCTCCCCCACCATCGAAGTCAACTCACCACCAGGTAGTGGTCAGTTGACAGCTCCGCCCCTCTCTTCACCCGAGTGTCCAAGACATGCGGCCGCAGATCAGATGAAACGATAACAAAATCGATCATCAACCTGCGGCCTAAGGTGTCCTGGTGCCAAGAGCACATATGGACATCTTTATGCTTGAACATGGTGTTTGTTATGGACAATCCATGACGAGCACAGAAGTCCAATAACAGAACACCACTCGGATTCAGATCAGGGGGGCCGTTCCTCCCAACCACACCTCTCCAGGTCTCACTGTCGTTGCCCACATGAGCTTTGAAGTCCCCCAGCAGAACGAGGGAGTCACCCGAAGGAGCGCTTTCCAGCACCCCCTCCAGGGACTCCAAAAAGGGTGGGTAGTCTGAGCTGCAGTTTGGTGCATAAGCACAAACCACAGTCAGGACCCGTCCCCCCACCCGAAGACGGAGGGAGGCTACCCTCTCGCTCACCGGGGTAAACCCCAACGTACAGGCACCAAGATGGGGGGCAAGAGTGGTAGAGAGTCCAACCCCTCTCGAGGAAACTGGTTCCAGAGCCAGAGCCATGCGTTGAGGTGAGTCCAACTATATCTAGTCGGAACCTCTCAACCTCACACACCAACTCCGGCTCTTTCCCCACCAGAGAGGTAACATTCCACGTACCTAGAGCCAGCTTCTGTAGCCGAGGATCAGACCGCCAAGGTCCCCGCCTTTGGCTACCACCCTTTCCACATTGCACCCGACCCCTTTGGCCCCTCCCATGGGTGGTGGTCCCATGGGAAGGGGGACCCACGTCTCCTCTTCGGGCTGTGCCCGGCCGGGCTCCATGGGTGAAAGCCCGGCCACCAGGCGCTCGCCAGCGTGCCCCAACTCCAGGCCTGGCTCCAGAGGGGGGCCCCGGTGACCCGCGTCCGGGCGAGGGAACACTGGTTCCATTTATTTTTTTCATCATAAGGGGTCTTTGGGCTGCACTTTGTCTGATCCCTCACCTAGGACCTGTTTGCCATGGGTGACCCTACCAGAGGCATAAAGCCTCAGACAACTTAGCTCCTAGGATCATTGGGACACTCAAACCCCTCCACCACGATAAGGTGGCAGCCCAGGGAGAGGTATTTGCACAGTAATTGTTGATAAATACTAGATTACTTCACCCAGCAGACTATGAACCTGCATTAGGACTAAAAGTGCTGTAATACTTCTCAGAGGAACATGCATTTGCTGGTTTATTTCTCTTATGCCTCTTTTCTAAACTTAAACCATTAGTCCGTCCAGTTGTCTCTGGCACATTGTGTTTTATCTGTATTAGATAACAGATTTGGACCACATGGTATCACAAATTACACTCAAGCTGATAGTAAATCCATTAATAAAAGCCCTTTGTCCACTTTCAGGAACATTTTGTAAAATCCAGTAATGTTGTATTAATTCACACATCTGTCACGCTGCACATCTGGGCCTTTGAGTATTCATTCATCCATTATTACATGTGTGTGCACTGGCAGCTTTACACAACACTCATCATTATGTCAAGGATTACATGAGTAATTAAACTACACAGTGAAAAATAATTAGTTGATTCATCAACTCAAAAGCCTGAAAGGAATAAAACGGACCAAAAGAGGAATCAACGCAGATTCAAGCAGGAAAGTCGGATTAAGGTTATTATAATCCAGACAAAGAGAACAATCCATTAATTTAATGAATCACACTTAGTTAATAACAGAGCAGAGTGGCTTTGGGTGCAAATTAGTGACGATGTAAATAGCAGGAGAGGAGTTTTCTCAGCTGTGTAAAGTGGCTGTGGTTGTTTATTATGTTGTAAAATGTGACTGGGCAATAAGCTATTCTTATTTAGACATTTAAAGTTCAGTTCCAATGTTTACTAGAAAATCTTATAATTTTGTGGAGATGAACACATTTGACTGAAATAACATTTTCCTCTGATGATTATTATTTTGTCTAATCAGTGAGACCTTGCCTAGAAATCTAGACAGACAGTAGCAGAAGCAAAATGATTTTGCTCTGCATGTCGGTCTAGCCACGCTCCACTGGAACCTCATCAGCCCAGACCAGTATTGCCAATCACAGCGCTCTATTGGTTTAGCGAGCCAATCATAATGCTCTATTGGTTTTGGTGGGCGGGATGTTACTACGACTGAGCAAAACCAAGATGGCAGGTGTGTAGGTGTGTGTGTGTGTTGGGGGAGCAGGGGGGTTTGAGTGTCGATTCAGCCGACGGGGGAACAGTTTGAAGAGAGAAAAGTGAAAGTAGTAACTGAAAGTAAAGTCAGGGTTCCTCACTAAGTCCCCACTTTACAGAGGAGTCGACAATGAGTGTGTGCAAAAAAGTCTGGCTGCTTGTAGAAGGGTTGCAGACAAACAAGGAAGAAAAGTACCGGACCGGACCACAAGCTATGGATCTATCTAGCATTCATTTCTAGTCTGGATTTTGCCAGTATATCCTGGAACCTGAGTGCTTGTTTTTCTCTCTTTCAACAAGGCTGTTGCTAGCTGAAGCTAACAGCTCAGGCTGGTGCTAACAGAGGCTCGCCTTATCGTGGCTCTGCGGCAGCGTTACTGCGACTGGTCGTTTAAATATTGCTGAGCCTGAAGTGGGTTGGAACATGTAGATTTAAGCAGGAGTGGCTATTATGTGATGTGTTATCACAGCCTTGATCAGAACAGAAGTTTTTCTCTCTTTTTTTACATTTCTAATTTACATAGAAAGTAGGTCACACATGGCTTTGACGTTTTGGTACACTACATTTGACCACCCAAGCTGTCTTTATTCAACAACAACAACAAGGAAATGTTTCTTTACACTCTACTGCCTCTTTACGTCCTTTATTTGGATAAAGGATGTATTTGCGTTTTGTTTGACAGTATACAGTATGGTGGACTGCCTTGTTGACTGACATCTGTAGCAGTGATTATATCATGTTGTTTGTTGTCCAATAGCATGTGGAGACAGTTTGAAAGACAACTGTAGATCCCGCCCCACAACTGAGCTCTGTCTATGGGTCGTGGCCAGACTATATAGTCTTATACATTGCCTGTCCAAACAAAAAAAAAGTCACCACCTGGATTTAACTAAGCAAATAGGTACGAGCCTCCCATTGGATAATTACTGCATGGGTGCTCATCTTTCAGCTGGCAACAAGTTATTTATCCCCAACTGGTGAATATCTTATTTATGGCATTGACAATCTTTGGAATGTGCTGGAGAAGGCTTTGTGCAGCGGTCAGACTACCATCATCAATGCAAGATCTTAGTGAAAAGTGAATGCAACACTGTATAGAAATAAATCTGGTGACATTGCAGAAGCTGTGTGACCTTTTTTTGGGTGGCAACATTTTTTGGGGCCAGGCAGTGTGTATAGGATGGCTTGCATAAACCCCTGCGTGTCCTCCTATGGCAAGCCTGAAAAACAAGAGACATCAATAACCATAGACATTGATATATCAATATATGATGTCTTTGTCAGTAACAACACAACAATCTCTGGGTCTTCTGGGTTTGCGAATTCAAAGGTCCAACATGTTGTGTAAAAACTGCTACTTTTAGCATATATTTAGGTCCGATGTGTTGTTACCACTCATAAAGTGTGAGCAGTCAGGTCGCATCCTAGCATTGGGTCGTATGGTGTGAGAACATGACTCATGAGTTTTGCACCGCGAGGAAGTTGTACAGTTTGAGATGGAGCTGAATGCTGAGAGTGAATAAGTAGCACAGTGTACGCCCAGCTTAACTTATGAGAGAGGTTGTTGACTCTGGACACAAGCACCTATCAATAGGCATGAAGCCATTTTCTGAGTCGCTCTTTTCATCTGCACAACAACAATAAGAAACTGTACACAAGTGATGCAGAAAAGCACATCCCATGCAGTTGTTACTTCTGGGCTCTTGACTCTCCACGTACACTTATGCAGTTTTTCCACTCATTAAACAAATTCAGTCAAGATGTGTCCAAATAAGCAGCATGGGGTGTTATGCAACATATATTTCAAAATGTATTCACTGTTTTGTGTCATTACATCTTTACCCCTTTGAGCTGGATTTGGTATCTTAGACCACAGCCTTTAAATCTCAGTTCTACAAAAGCCAAGAGCATTTAGGGAAACTAGTTGTTTTCCAAGCATGACTAACAGATTGGCCATCCCATTTTTAATGTCATTAATACAACCTTTTATCAGTCTGGGTATTATAGTATCTCCACCAGACTTAAAAATGTCTAATTTGCTAATTGTGTTCTTTATTTTATAAAAACAGTTTAGAACCATGATAATATAATCTGCATCCTGAATGTATTTGCTTGTCTTTGATTTTAGTGCCTTTGTGTATTTTTATTAATAACCCAGTTTGTCTTTGTGCTGCATGGTCCTCTCCCTTCCTCCTCCTCCACACACTCCTCCCTTCCCATTTCCCCACAGCCAGTTTTCTTGCAGGAGGGAATCCCAGCTCTTGCCTCACTGCAGTGGATGAGGTCAGGCGTTATGTAACTGAACGTGAACGAGTCAGACAACCAGCACTCACCTCTTTCAGCATAAATTCAAGCAGGCTGGGACAGAGAAGCAGGCAGGCATGCAGAGGCTACATCCATTATTTATGAAGCTTCTGCAGCACAAATATATTCTTCAGCTCTGCTTCAGTACAGTGCAGCAGCACAAAATTTAGTAAACAAATGTGTGGGAGGAAAAAGCGAAAACCTTATACCCACCCTTCCTTCTACTCCATTCTTCTGCCTAAATATGTAGGCCAAGTATCATATAAGGACATTCAATCGTACCTAAGGATTATGAGATATTTTTGTTGCAGCATCAAAATTTACAGTTGCCACCAGAGATATAGTAACAGCATATTATGCACAAAATGTTGTCACACCAACGCTGAAGATCCTCTCTGCAATCAAACATCCTGTTACTATGAAAGACACTTGCATGAATCAGATTGTTCCCATGGTAAACAAAGAGCTGTCCAAGAGGTGGTTGCATCAAGTGGCAAAGTAGCTAATTTAAAGTTGTTCACTTAAATTGCATGTCTGATCATTAATTAAAGCACAGATGTGTAACACTTCACTCAAAGTGTGAACACTTCCAATGTTAAGCTGTGGCAGTGTAATGCGTATGCGATTGGATGATGCTTTCATCCTTTATCCTCTAACCTGTCCTCTCAAATACTGCAGAAAAAGTTAAATAAGCAATATTTAAACAGCTTTTTGTTTACCATTATTTTTGACTGTATTATAAAGTAGGACATAGTTTTTAGGTTGATTTTAGGTTTAAAGGTGACATATGTTGGTCATAATTGTGATAGAATGTATGCTTGGATTAAAATCAGTGCCAACTTTGATTTAGGTTCTATTACATAAAACTAGTTGCATATGGTGTTGTTAGATGTTCCACATTGATAGGGCTCTGTAGACAAAGTTCTGATCTCTGCAGGCTGTTGCTTGTCTTGCAATCTGACAAGTTCTAATGGTTCCATCTTAGACATTTAAAACAGACGTGGATTTTTTTTTCATTTCATGTTTTCTTCTTTTTCATTTGCCAGGTATTCTTTCTTTTATAAGAAGAAAAATAATGTAAACCTATACGATGCACAGGGTTTCAGGAAGCATTGTCCTAATTATGTCAGAACCAACGGTGCTTTTGCTTAGTTATTTTAGGGCAGGAAACTTTGAGCAGCTCTGCTATTTTGCCCTTTAAATGGAGCAATTTGTACAATTACCCAAATTATACAAAGATCTAGTCATCCATGTTGTGGTGGAACATTTAGGTAAAAACCCCTGTCACTATATTGTGGGTGTACAGCTGATCAGGTCAAAAAACTGAAAAATATCGCTGGCATATAAGAAAATGCTATTAGGTAATATATGTTAGTGTATAAATTACTGAACATTAGCAAAATTAAGACATTGAGTATGATGGTTTCATTTTCTTCCTAAATGACGCCCACTGGGAATTAATCTGAACTGTAGCCATTTTATTCAGAAAAATAATTTTCTTCAGTTTTTGTACCATTTAAAATAGCAAAGCCCCTTTTTGCACATACACTCATTTTTAAAATTCCTTTTGCCTGAAATGATCAGCTCTAGTTTTTGGGAAAACCATGTTGATGGTCACTTATAAAGAACTCCAGCCAGAACTGATTCAGTTCAGCATTGTCTTCTGTGCTAGGATGTCTGTGAAATCCAAATCACAACCTGACAGTCATGGTGTGTGTGTGTGTGTGTGTGTGTGTGTGTGTGTGTGTGTGTGTGTGTGTGTGTGTGTGTGTGTGTGTGTGTGTGTGTGTGTGTGTGTGTGTGTGTGTGTGTGTGTGTGTGTGTCTTTACACATCAAACTGCTCAGACCTCTCTGTATCTCAACTTCTATCACCACAGATCTTCACGCTGCTTCTGTCCACTTCCACGCTATTTTACTCCCTTTCTCAGTTTCACTTGCATTCTTTGTTTTGTAATTGTCTGGTTTTATCTCACTTCCTCCATCTCTGTGGTGGCAAATTTCTGTATCGTTTTCCCTAAAAGTAGTCATTCTGTGCTTCATCTATAAGATTACTAGTGGAAAATCTGCCGTCATCATCACATTCTTTTTCTTTTCTAATAACTTTTTGATTGGTACAAAAACACAAGATTCAGCATCTTGGGTTTAAACTGTTATTCATGGCTAAGTGAAGTCATGTCTGTGCCAGATTATGAGCTGTCTTGTATCTGTAATCAGCAACTTGGGAGAGAGCTTCATTTCCTGGATTCAAACTTTGTTCTTGTTCACTTTTATTTTATTTGCTGTTAAAAAGGGTCGCTCTTAAAGCCAGTCAGAAAACGTTTTGATTTAAAGGTTTTAGTCCAACACTTCTGATAATAGTTTACGGACATTTAACATGACCCTTTGAAAAATCTCCAATTGGAAAACCAAAACCAACATCTGATCAGACTGATGAACTAATGGCTGTGATCAAGTATGATTAAAACAAAATTGGATTACTGGAGACTTAAAAACAACTTTAATCTTCATGCAAACCTCATTTTATAGACCAACTTAGCATTACATCATTATAATGATGTGGATATTTGCTATAGAAATAATAGGAAGAGTTGGCTTCTATGTAGCATTATGTGACACTTCTGTTGCAATAACTAAGCAACTCTAAAATGAAAGTCCTGTAAAAGTTTATAAAATAGTGTTCCATGAACCAATATGACATTTTTGAACTTAGAGTGTTTGGATTCAGAACTCACCACACTTTGACTAGCTGTTAGCTTGTCAGCCCAGACTGGGGCTGCTACAGAAATGTTTACATCAGGTCAGACGTGAATCATAATTCTCCATGAAACCCCTTTCAAAAAATCAGAACTGTTGATTTAAATGGTAAAAACATAAGCAGTGCTGAAATATAACCATGTTTAAATTGAGCAGTAGTGAGTTCAGCTTGCTTTGTTTCAGCAGGAGGAGGCAGCTCTGTCTGCCAGTGAGCCAGCAAGCAGAGGGCATTTCTGCTGCCCACTGTTGATCAGCAACACATATGTACATTTCTGTTGGACGATTTGCAAATACAGGCCCACACAAAAACACTTCTCAACATTTTTTCTTTTAGAAAAAGTATGTCACAATATGTTTTCTACTTTAAATTACTGTAGAAATGAAAGGTTTTTTACATGAGAAAATGTGTTGCTCTAAATGCAAAAGATTAACTCTAAAAAAGTTATTTTCTGTTCCAGAATGCAGCTTGTCGACAAGTCTTAGGAGAAACATTATTCTGAAGTTTGGGTGCTGCAGCTGCATCATTAATGTATAAAGCAATTAAAACCTTTAAACTGGTTAAGCAGATGTTTTGCAGCTGGCATCTGTTCTCTGTAAAATCAAATATTTCTGGTGTGTCTGTAATAAATGATGAATTTTAGGGAACAATACAAGATACATAACAACAGAGGAGTTTAAAGGGGACATTTAATTTAAAACTCACCTTTTGTGCTGCCATGTGCCATTTCAAGACTAGGCTCAAAACGTTTCTATTTGATAGGGCTTATGGTTAAATTCTGATGTTAGCCCAGGTTTAGACGAGTGGGGAGCAGAGGGAGGTGGAGTGTACAGAGGGGATTACAGTCATTAAAGACTTTTCTCCCTGGCCCTGTCTCCCACATGCCTCCATCTAAAAGGCTAGGTTATGCTGAGTTATCTCTGTAGTTATGCTGCTATAGGCTTAGACTGCTGGAGGACATACTGACCACTTTCCACACTCTGCTACTCTCTTCTACCACCACTCTCTAATTGCATTATTTCCTGTTATTTCAGCTGTTAACTTTATTTTCTCTCTAAGTGTTTTTCTCCCCAGAAGAAGCTATACTGGCGTTCTGTTGAGCTGTGGTGGCCTCATGGAGGGGGCCATCGGCTGGCACACTGCTGCCAACCACCTAACATTCTCCCTCTCCTGATATTACATCTTACTTTCTTTAACATAAAATGTGCTACTACTAGTTCACCTGTTGAATTAATTATAGATTCGCTCAGATAGAGGCAATAAACTTTTCAGCCAACAATCCTTGGTCACATTTGTTACAGCCCAGCCTTTAGTGGTCTTTTTTGTGTGTGTTCTTCCTCTTTTCCCTTGTTTTTGCTACTGTGCTTCATCAGAGGAGTCACCTGCCCTTCAGCACCACATCCCAGACGCTCAGAGGAGCTGTCCGTCAGCACCACACTGTCCTGTGCTTTGCGGGCTGCGCATGCCTCCTCCCGTTCTCCCTGGCTCCGCCCTGTACCACCAGCTGCAGGGAGTCACAATCAACGATCGATGTGAGGGAAGTATACAGAGAGTTGCAATAATCCAGTGGAGAAGAAATAAAAGCATGAATCACAATTTCCATGTCAGAATGTGAGATGATG
Organism: Aphyosemion australe; assembly: GCA_006937985.1. Taxonomy (NCBI): domain Eukaryota; kingdom Metazoa; phylum Chordata; class Actinopteri; order Cyprinodontiformes; family Nothobranchiidae; genus Aphyosemion; species Aphyosemion australe. The sequence goes on from SSNS01000009.1 coordinate 3,683,615, forward strand.
TTGCATGATTTGTTTCTAAACTAAAGAAGCAAGAACAATCCAGAGACTGAACATCACCATCTAAAGTGAAATCAGCATCAAAGGGCTTACTATGAGAAGGTCCAAGCATTTCCATTATTTGGCCAATTAGATGTTTTCTAAAACATGATAAATGCCAGTCAGAATCTGCTTGTTAAATGCGTTGAATTAATTAACAAGTTAACTTGTTGTAATTGATTGGAGCCGAGGTCATGATGGAGGGTGGGGGTGGGGGTTCCTGAAGCACCAGGTGTTGTTAATCAATCTCCCAACAGGAATCTAAGAGATGCTCTAGCAGATCAGAGGAGATGTTTTCTTGATTTGAGTGGGAGAATGTAATAATTTGGTTTAGCGTCTTTGTGTTTTGGTGTATAGGGTTTAAATTTATGCATCCACACACGAGTAAACTATAATGGGACACTGTGATGTGTGGGTGTGTCACGTGGGCGTGCTTGGTTGCGTTTCATTATCTTACGTTCATCCCCAGAGCGTCACTGTAATGACACAACGCATATGTTTAGCTTCCTGCAGCACAGCACAAAAAGCTGCTTTTGTAAGATTTGGGAAAGTGGATCTTGAAGAGGAGCGAGAAGTGTTCACTGCTCAGAAATCAGAGACCGCTGGGATTCTTTTTATTTATATTTTCAAAAACATAGAGGATGAGAAGAAAAGATAGAGAAATAGGAAGAGAGTGGGTCAGTCAGTCATCCTGGGTAACACACAGAAGGGAGCCAGTTGCCATGGTTTCAGAGTCATTCTGGCTTTTGGTGCTGGGCCGATAGGAGGCAGGCAGCTGGTTGCCTAACAGCAGCAGATGGAGCAACGTAGGTTTCCAAGAACACACAGACACTGTTCCTCGCCCACGTGGGTCATCATTCCTGACATCATTATCCTATCCACACAAAGTCTCATGCAGCACATCCACATCACTTCACTGTAAGTTGTGACTGGGCTTCAGCGGACTTTTAGCCTATTATGTGACAACATCTTTACTACCATAACAAAAGGCCATGATGGCAGCCGTCTCTGAGAGTGAACTTTTAGATTTACGAGCAGAGAGTTTGATCCAAGAATCCAAAAGACTCTGGAGAAGTTTAAAAACCATTTGATTCTTTAAGCAGTGTTTGGCTTATTGATCAGTTTTATCTCTTGAGCTAATGAAACTCCCTGTTGCGCACACCCACTCATCCCTCCTCTGTTGATTGGAAAGATAAGTCTTAGTCCTCTTGCAACATTATTTTGGATTCATCTGTGTGTGCGATCCGCATTTGTGTGAATCTTTTTGTAGGTTTTTACTTTAAAGTTGACAAAAGCTGATAAGCAGAGGAGGCTTCTAAAACACTAACCACAGAATCGATGAACCCACAACTTTAATAACTTCACAAATATGTGCTGTCACATCGCAACCTAGCTTGAGATATTAAAGTACTCCCATCATCCCACATCTACTATAAACTTTGCCAGGTGGCATTAAATCACTAAAAGGTGTAAACTCATCAGGTATTGTAGTATGTGGGCAGGAAAAAAGAAGAGATGAAAGAATGCTGTGGCTTTTCCCCCTCATGATTTGATGTTTAAATGTGAAGTTTCTATGGAAACCGTTATTAGAGACCAGCTCGATGGCATTATTTCTAGTTAGAGTATGGCTTTTCATAAACATGAAACTGGACTTGTCATCAAGGTTGGATGAATAAGTGCTTAATTATTTTAAAAATAAGTCACAGACTGAAAAAATGAAATGAAATGTATCCAGCAACATAGGAACAGGAAAAGAGAGGTGAAAAGACTGGACGTAAAATCAAATGAGAACATTTTTCAAGACACTTTCAAATGGTGCCAATGAAACCAACCCCTGAATTTCAACATTAACTTTGTAATGATCTGAGCCAATATGTAGAAGAATTGGAACAACAATCAAGCTCCACAGAAATGTTAAAGTTGTTGCCAGTGGCTTATTAAGGTTACCATGGTAAGATCACAATTGTTTGGTTTCTTGAGGATGTTTCGCTTCTCATCCGAGGAGCTTTCTGACTGGAATATGGGCAAGTCAAGCTTATAAACTGTCTGTTGTTGCTTAATGAGCTGAAACTACCTATGAACACCCATCCTCCAATTCAGGTTTAAAATTTCTTTCCAGGTTTGAAGATATGTTTTAAGCTAAAATATAACTGAGGTCACTGAACATTCATGGACTTATCCATCTTGACTCGCCACAGGGAAGGCTGTTGTTTTAGAGTCCAGGAAACAGCAGAAACAATCTCGCCTAGTAGAAGCTAACCGTTAGCATTAGCAACTTCACCACACAGCAGAACTCCTTCAGGCTTGTGTTATTTGTGGAGATAAAACATCAAAGTTGCAGAGCAAACAGAGTCAGTGGTAGAGTCGTGTTGCTGTTAGCAATCCAAGGCAAGATGCCCAAATATCAGGAAGTAAGACTCCAAACCCCGCTGTTTGAAGCTCAACTTTGATTTGGCTCACTTCTAGTTCCTGCAACAGGTGCACCAGAGTTTTTTTCCCCCAGAGTATGACTTACAAGGCATTCATTCCTACTAGAGCCCACTGCAAATGTATTAAAAATATGAATAAAGTTGATCTTTAATAAAAGTGTTAAAATTGTCAATGAAATGGTCATAACAATAAAGCTTTCTTCATTAACTCCCACAAGGGTGAACAGCTTGACTGGAGGGGACTTTGATTTATTTAAGCGTCCCTTCCTTTCATTGCTCATTGCTCCTTTTTGAACCAATGAAATTTTAGCTGGTTAGAAAGTGCCTTCTCTCAGGCCAAATGGTGGCTCATTTAATCGTTTCATCTGTGTCACTGTTCATCCCATCCATCCTTCTCCCACATTGCTAACCAGGAGGAGGAACAGAAGTGACACTGGAGTTACTCCCATTAGGAGAATTTTTTTCCTCATGGCAGGCCAAATGAGAATATATCAGCGTTATTAATAATGTGGTAGCAGGGTCCAAAAACGGCTCTTGGATGACAGAGATGGAGGAGGCCAGTCGGATTAACCTGAGAAACTCAGCGCAGGCTTCAGGCTGCTGTTGGCAATGCTGCACTGCACTTTATCTGGTGAGGGCTAACAGATTCCCAGAGATAATGAGTTGGTGTATGCAAAATTACACATTCCTGCTGTACGTGTGTAGTGAACTGTAACACCAGTGTATGAACTCGATGTATTGATTCACTTCCAAGGATGCAGCAAGTAATTCATCATTTCAATAAGGTGCTATGCACTCCCCAAACAACTATAAATCACACTCTGTAATTGCCTTCAGCACTTTTTATGATACCAGAAAACCAGCTGACAGAATGTCTGAATAAATATTGAGTTACTCTCATGTTTTGTGGCAGAAAATACAATTATTTTCATTTTTCATCCTTTTTTATGTTCTAAGGCTGATAATTACCATTCATCACTTTAACAGCCATCTTGTGATGTGTTCTTCATTATTAGTCTCATTCCTTGATGGTTTTTCTTTTGGTCATAACATTTTTTTTCCAAGTCATCTCTGGGAATAACTGTTTTCATGATCTAAGATTACAATACTAGATTACTGCCTATGTGTATATACATGTATCCTTGTTTTTTTATCTTCTTCTATTTACCTTTTGAGTGATGGTGCTGCTGTGACAAGTGAATTTCCCCACTGTGGGATCAATAAAGTCTATTCTATTCTATTCTATTTGCATTAAAGCCTATAAAAGTAGACGTCATTTTTTATGTTTTTCCTTTTTATTTTATTTTTTTAATATTTATGCTTTTAGCTTTTAATCTACTAATTTTAGTAAATCAGTAGGGGACATCAAAAAAGGTATGCAGAACAAATGTTCAGCACACAGGAAGCAAATAGAACTTGAAAAAATAATTACCTCTGCATAAATTTCAGAATTTCTACTGTTCTTTAGGAGGTCGTGTTGGATTCCTCAAAAATGTAATCTCCACTACAAGATTTGTTTACCTAATTAGAAACTGTTCATGTGAAAACATGGAAATAAACACATTTTTTTGTTTTCAAAAATATAATAATAAAGAAAACATGAAAGCTCTCTGTAAGTTGGCCCAGCTTACTCAGCTGCAGTTTTCCACAAGTAAGAATTTGTGAAACTAAAAATGTGTCTTTTCTTTTAACCATAGAAACTCATAGATTGTTAAAAACAAACAAACAAACAAGCACAAAAGAACAATAAGAGCTTGAAAAGCTACATGAAAGCTGTTCGTGGTTTATTATCAATAAAACCTGAGACTGGGTGCTACATACAGCCATAATCTTTTAATCACAACCTGAAACTCATACACTCATTCTTTCTGATTTGTGTATTTTTTATTTTCTGAAAAGTCTGAAATACATCACTGAAAATAATGAATGTGTCTAAAATCTAATATCCATCAACCATACATTTGTTTCACGTGCCAAAATGAGATATTAACAGTCTGTGAATCTTTTTGATTTCACGCATTTCCTGGTAAATCTGAACTGTGCCTTTATTTTACTAATAGTGAAAATTACATGATGTGGCAGGCTGACTTCTTCCTTAGTTTTTCCCTCCACACACCACTGGGTGTTGGGTGTCCTCATTAATGTCACAATTTCTAAAATTGTTAAAAAGTTAAGCAAAGTTCATACATCTGAGGCGTCATACGAGCCAGGGAAATAAAAAAAGACTGCTTTTAAGCATAGGTTTTCCATTGAAGCTAACACTTAAATTAGAGAGGACTTTTTCACTAATGAGGACTGGAAAATGGACAGGCTATTTTTTAACTGTCATAAAGAGCACAAAAATATTGTTTATTAGTCCAGTTATGCAAACGATTTAAAAAAAGGTATAATGTCGCCCACGTTTAATTAAACCTCAATGTTTCCAGAGCCAAAGAAAATGACAGATCCAACAGCAGCTATAAACGCATCAGCTGCAACGTTAAAGTTGGACAGCAATGTCCCTGTCAAACAAAGATTAATGAATGAATGAACAAATGCAACTAAATCTAATATCTTACACTATTTAAATAATAATAATAATAATAATAATAATAATAATGAATTGGATTTATATGGCGCATTTTAAGGCACCCAACGTGCTTTCTATTATTCACGCACTCTCACATTCACACTCTGCCAGTGATGGTAAGCTACTATGTAGCCACAGCTGCCCTGGGGCGGTCTGACAGAGGCAAGGCTGCCATTTCACGCCATCAGCCCCTCTGACCACCACCAACACAGGTGAGTTGGGTGAAGTGTTTTGCCCAAGGACACCACAGCAGAATACCCCTGGTGGAAGCTTGGATCAAACCCACTCTACCTCCTGAGCTACTGCTGCCCTGCTACTCTCCATACATTGTAGAACGAATGGCGAGTATATCTCTAGGTCACATGAAGATTTTGAGCTATTCAAACTGTAATAATGTGTTCTTTCTTTGGAAGATGATAATACTTTGAATTCTCAAGCACCAACACCTTTACTGTGATTTGCACATTATATATATTATACATTATAGATATTTTCTATGGTTGTCAGTGACACTGAATCATTTTTCATGTTCCCAAAAACCAAACACACTCTTATGAACACTTTTAGCAACAATCACCTAGCCTAATGGGTGAATCCAGTTGCTTTTCCAGAAAATTATTTAAGAAGTATTGTTAGCTGAAATAAAGGTGAAACTCAGAAAAAATTAGGACATGGGGCAAAAGTTCATTTATGTCACTAATTCAACTTAAAAGGTGAAACTAATATATGAGATAGACTCGTTCCATGCAAAGCCAGATATTTCAGGCTTTATTTGTTCTAATTGTGATGATTATGGCTACAGCTGATGAAAACCCCACATTCTAAATCTCAGACAGTTAGAATATAGTGAAAATATTCTAGACTCAAAGTGTCACACTCTAATCAGCTAATGAATCCAGCACACCTGCAAAGGGTTCCTGAGCCTTTAGATGGTTTCTCAGTCTAAGATGAATTACTGACATAAATGGACTTTTGGACCATATTCTAATTTTTTTTAGTTTCACTTGTAAAGCATGATTTTTGGGAGCTCAGAATCCTGTAAGACACTCATTTTGAAAAAGGTCAGTTGCTACTAAAATCCAATTCAATTTATTTCTAAAGCACATTTAAAAACAGCATGTCAGCTGACCAAAATGCTGCACACGATAGGGCAAAACATAATCTAAAACCACAGACCTAAAAGCCTTCAACAGTTTAAGCTAAGAACATCAGACATCTGACCAGAAACCAATTAAAAGCAAAGTTCAAATTTAAGATAAAATGTTTGATGTAACGCTGCAGGATAAGATGTCAAGCTTAATGTCAATCTTTTAGACATCTCAGCAAATACAGCAGGACGAAGAAGTGGGTAAATAGGAAAGCAGGTGGAGCAGGGTGTTTTGATGCTACATTAGACACCCAAGCTGCTTTATTCAACAACAACAAAGTAGATGTGGTTTTATATTGTAGGACACGTTTAATGTAAATCATCACCTCCCTCCTTAAATCCAAACAGGCACGTCTTATGAAGTCCATTTTACATTTTATAGTGTGTTCTTCCACTGTGGTGGTTGCATTTGCTTTATAGAGTTGTTTTCTTTGTTGTTTTGGTTTCTATTTGGGTAACATGTCTATAAACCACTGAACGTAAATAGTGCTTCATTGTGAGGCGCTGTCAGTTAATGTGAAGGCCAACGAGGGATTAGCAGAGATGATAAACAAATAAAAAACGGTGAATGGCAGTTTGTTCTGCCAATTTAAACTCTCACCAGCTGACAGTGATGTCAGGTTAACAATTCATCGCTTTGTCGCGTCGAAGCATCTGTGTATACCTACAGGACACACGCAGGTTTTGACTACTTGTGAGAGTGTGTACGTGTGTTTTATATCTGGCTGTCAGGCCTGTTCTCCACCCTTAATGGTTTAATGGGCACCCTGTGGTGCCTCTCAAGCCCCCCTGGAGTGGGACACACTTGGAGAGGAATGGAGCACAAAGGCGCAGCCACGTCTCTGGAGAGGAGTGCCTTTGTGACGAGGGGGCCACTACTCTGCTGACTGTTGCTGGCCTCATGGTGATTACTCTTCCTAGGGGGTCTGCATTGTGGGCAATGAAACCCACAACTTCACCTTTACATGCCTCCTACTGCGCCACACCAGGGGGTAGAAACACACCTCTGTCGATCATCCCATTCTCACATAACAGCCCGTGTTTCAGCAAACTGCTGTTTGCCAGTGAAGTCATTACACGACAAAGCCTCAAATTCACAAAAATAGTTCTGTTTGCACCCAGATACTAAAACTAAATCTTAGATTTTATAAAGGTCTCTTAACAAGTCAGCATTAGCGTGTGCACGCACACCCGTAGTGCATCTGCAAGCCCGTCGAACGCTCTCTATTTTTATGACCTAGTTATAAACAAATGCATATTTTTATACGTCAGGCATTTTCGAAAATATACTCACACAGGGAGCCAAGTACAGTATGCTTATCCAGTCCCACACACTCTGCCCACTGGCTTCTGTCTTCCACACCATCTACGAAGCTTTAATTATCTCCTTATTAAAGCTGCTTCAGATATTCTTTTGCTTTGGACGAGGCTTAAAGAAGAAACATCCCAAAGCCTGGCTTCAGGGCCAAGGGCAAAGGAGGAGAGAAGCTCGGTTACTCTAATTACATCGATCAGGATCACAGTGGTCCAGCCAGCCACTGGCAAATAATTAGATCCCTACTTGTTGCTGTCATTAAGTCTGTAAGTCTCCATATGTCACATCTGTAGTGTTTTTTAAGTTGATGGTTGCTGATGTCACCAAGAGGATATCTTTATTGTGTTTGTGCAAAAACATAATCACCAAATAAATAATTCTGGAAGTCACCTGGTGTCTGCGTCCACAAGATCTTTGATCTTCTTTTAACAAAATGGTTAAAGACGTGAGAGCTGCTTGTTACTCTAAGTGGCTTTTAACAGACATAAATGGTTTAGTGATACGTCTGGCAGCATTGTGTCTTCAGCTCAATCTGCTGGTCCAGTTTCTTCACACAATGACTGCAAGACATTTCTGCACGTTTACATTTCCAAAGCTGATGCTGGGAAACAATAAATCACCATCCAGATTCTTGCCTCTAACCATCATGCTGCTCTTCAGATGCTTGACCCCATTTCCCTGAGTCAAACTCGTCAATCACGACTCCACGGTTTATGTGCCTCAGACATCGTTCATCATCACTGTTGAAATCTGTATTCTATAATATGGGTCCATCTGTTTTAACCATTATTAACTGCTCTGTAAAGTCAGATCAGGTTACTTCATTTTTTTAAACGCTGCAACCTACTTTATTCTAAAAAAACCAAACATTATATTTCTGTTCATGATGTTTGTTTTCAGAACATGCAAAATCATTAAAACATACAAAATGTATTTTATGTTGAAAGGTGTGACTATAGAACCTGCTTCTGTCATTTATCACATAAATCTCCTCACTCATAGTTAGCAGGACTAATTTTAATTTTTTTGTCTGTGAGGGAGGCTGCATGTGTTTCGTCTAGATGTTTACCACCATGAATACACTGTCAGAGTATTATCTGGGAACACGATGAGGCTAATGGTCAGATTAATGCTGTGTTTCTGAGAAAATACTGTCATGATATTGAGTATTGCCTTCAGTGATGCGAGCGTTGTACCAGTCTGTCATGGTGAAGAGAGAGCTGAGCCGGAAGGTGAAGCTCTCGTTTAAAGCCCAATTTATGCTTCTCCATCAGCTCCCTGAGGGAGAGATGCACACGTATTGATGGAGACTTTTTGCCTTCAGACTTCTCCGTCACCTGGGGAGAGTTGCAAAGCAATTCCCCACCAGGACAACAGAGGGCTTTTCGCTTTTCTGGGGCATCCTGTTACGTATCCAGTCCAAGATGGTGCATTAACTATAGTTTATATTGTGCTTTTTTGTATTTCAGAGACTTTTTAACACGGACAAACTTGTCCCTCATTCTCCTCCACTTCTTCATGCGCTCACCACTTCTAAACCCACGTTTCCTGTCATTTCCATCCACAAATAAAACGCTTGCTGCGTTTCTTTATCTCCAGTCACGGATGGTAAACGTTCATATTTTCAGAGTTTTTCCGCGAGGTGTTCTTCAAGCTGCGCCGTGTCTGCCGCTAGATATCTTTAGCTCTCTTTTTTTTATTACGGGGATAATGGCGGTGCTGGTGACATATTGAAAGGAAGCAGCGTCCTGACCAATCACACTCTTGTGCTCTCTGTCTCATTTGACGGATGTTGAGAAGTGGGCTTGACTCCGTCTGTCCTTGCGAGCCTGTTGAAGAGCCCTCACAAAGATGGATAATGGCGTTGCGTGTCTCCGTACCGACGCAGACAGAGAAGCATAAATTAGGCTTTACCGGGCAATCTATGTTCCAACTCTGATCTATGGTCACGAGCTTTGGGTAGTGACCAAAAGAACAAGATCGTGGATAAAAACGGCCGAAATTAGTTTTTCCGCAGGGTGTCTGGGCTCTCCCTTAGAGATAGGGTGAGAAGCTCGGTCATCCGGGAGGGGCTCAGAGTAGATCCGCTGCTCCTCCACATAGAGAGGAGCCAGTTGAGGTGGCTCGGGCATCTGGTTAGGTTGCCTCCTGGACGCCTCCCTGGTGAGGTTTTCCGGGCGCGTCCAACTGGGAGGAGACCTAAAGGAAGACCCAGGACACGCTGGAGGGACTATGTTTGTCGGCTAGCCAGGGAACGCCTTGGGATTCCCCTGGAGGAGCTGTCCCAAGTGGCTGGGGAGAGGGAAGTCTGGGCTTCTTTCCATAAGCTGCTGGCCTCGCAACCCAACCCCGGATAAGTGGACGATGATGGAAAACATCATCAGATATTTTCTTAACAAAGAACTTTCAATAAACAACAATTGGACTTAGTCTGCAAATCAAACATACGACAACATAATGAATACATTTCCTTTACCTGTATTACAAGCTAATCTTTTATGACAGGTAACTTATAAAATAAACTTGGACTATTTAAATGTATTAATGAAAACATAGTTTTATAACTTGCTTCGCTATTTAACGGATCTTCACTATTAGTCACAGCTATTTTCATTCGAATCAAACCAACAATCATCTATTTTACTATCAAGATCATATATTTTATCCTCCATTATAAAGCCAAGATTTGACTATTACTATTGGTCCAACCTATAACACAATCCTTTGTCTGTTTCGTTGTAAGTCTCTTGAGGTCATCGATGCTTCTTACATGGACACTGTTTGCTCCGTCTTTCACCTTCATCCACACCCATGTTTCTGTTTCTTAGTAGTCTGGCTTCTCTGGCAAAGTCAGCATTTTACTTTGTCAAATGTTCATTTATACAAACATTTGTTCCTTTTAGCTTCCTTGCTTGTTTGAGTAGCCCGTTCTAACGGTGGATGGTTTGTTTTTACCGTGTTTGAGTAGGATGGTATGACAGTCAGAGATGTAATCTCGATTGATGTCCATCCCTTTATTTTGCAGAAAGTCAGTGACTTGTTCCACCAATAGAACTTCATCGGGTCTTGCGTCCTCTCCTTTGGCTCCACCTGAATCCACCGCTCTTGCATAGAAGTGTGTCGTCTCAAAAAATCATGAAGTCATCCTTCCTGGAATACTGTTTCAAATCATGCACTCTTTGCTCAAGCTTCTCAATAAGTTTATCCTTCTCTACAGAGTTTTTTGACCTCCTTAATGCAAGGAAGACAACTATCCTGATATTATGTTCAATGATGTTTTTATCTCCTCTATGTCTTCCTCCAATTTCTCCATTTTTTGGAGGCATTTTGTAACAGATCTGCCCCTCTTGCCCACAGTGCTTTTGTTAGTTGGCTAAGTTTACAGCAGCTGGGGATAGGTCTGGTAGATCCAGATGTTGGGTCTTTGAGATCCTGATGTTGGAGCCTGATAGCCAGCCTGGTGGCTGGTGCTGAAGGCTTGACCTGATGGCTGAAGTGGGCACTAATCCGGGTAGGTAGATTGGCCAGATGGCCCACTGCTGCTCAGCTCCTGGTCAGTTCTTTCAGTGAAAGATTGCAAAGATTTAAATAAATCTGATAAATAAATAATGTTTGCTGCCTCCTTTTCCTTTTAAATAATAATCAATTAATTAATTTTTTTCTCTAATACTGAGATACCTTTCTTTACCACTTCCTTTCCTAACTCTAATCATTTATAGTGAAGAATTCACAAATGATCATACATGATTCTGATCTATTGATTAACATTTGTCACAAAAAAAAACAGATATATTTTTTTTGGATGCTTTAAACTGAATCTAACTTTATTCAACTGGTTAAATATATATTAATATATATAGTACCACAGCAGTTTCCTAATGTTGTGAACCTGCTCACACATATGGCAATAAAGCCCTTCTGATTCTGAGCTTAGTTGCTGTTTACAGTGATTTACTGTTGGCAACAACAGCAACAAGAGGAATCAGTGAGTTGTGACAGGAGTGGCCCATTTCCCAGCAGCCCTTTACTTTTCAATTAGCATTGCACACATTCAGCTGGGATTCAACTCCATAACAAGCATTTGGTATACAGAATCACCTCCACCGCTAATTTCTTAATACAGATGTGTTTATTGTAAATATTTAGACAGAGCCTCTTCACAAAAGCAGGATTGTTTCCTCAACCTTTATTTGAGCTTCCTCTTGTTGTCTCCTACATAATCAGCTTAGACTCCATTGTGCAGAAAAATCCAACAACCAGACTCTTTGGTTTGGATCAAATATAAATATTGACTTCACAAATCAGGATTACTGAATGGCTAATTTCAGATAACATTATTTTGCTCCAAACAAAAGCTTACAAGAGATGCATGTGATTTTGTCCTTGGAGCTGCAGAAAGAGAAGAAAAAAGCAGAAAATGTTCCTAAAAGAATTGCTTTCATAGAATAACATGTATATTTATTCATAAATGTATAAGAATGGCTCGTGCAACACAAAGAAGGTTTTTTATGTGGATGAGACTTTATGAAAGATTACAAGAACTTGTTTCATTTAGTATGAGCACCATTATGTTGCAGCGTTTTGGCAGACAGCACAGTTCTGACGCATTATGTCATTTTGGAGGAGTTCCTAATGTAAAGCCAAGCAGTATTTCAGAGGCAGCAAGGTATGCTGCTGCCTTCAGGAAAACTGCTATGAACTATTCATGGCACTTCCATTACAGCCACGGTGTTCCTTTATGCCTTTCCTACTTTTTAACAGCTGTGCAAAGTTGCCATCATGCCACAGATCAGAAAGAATCAAGATCATGTTTTTATATCCGTGTGTGTGTGTGTGTGTGTGTGTGTGTGTGTGTGTGTGTGTGTGTGTGTGTGTGTGTGTGTGTGTGTGTGTGTGTGTGTGTGTGTGTGTGTGTCCATTAAAAACTGTGCTTCCTGGGTTCAGATCACACAGGGCACAGAGAATCTCTCTGACAACACAAGACATGAAATAAATCACAGTCTGTATCCTTTTTTTGACTGCATCAGATTTTTCAAGGAATAAAAAAATATAAATCTGTGACTACTAGACTCCATTTGCAGCGTGTAAATTAAATTAAGCTTATTTAGCCCGGCACTTTGTCCTAAGACAATAATTCTAACAGCATATAATTAGGAATTTGAGCGTTTGACTCTGTGACAATGCTACACATGGAGAGAAAAAGGAAGTGGAACTGTTAGAGCTAATCCATTGTTAATGGCCTACCCAGGGTTTCCCACAGCTTTAATGGCAGGCTTTAACAGTAAGGTTGGATAAGGGGGAGGACAGGATGAATAGAATGCAGTAGAAAGGCTGTTGGAGCGTTGAGAAACCTCTCCAACCCTGACTTTAGGATTCGTCTGTGCTGCCCTGCACATAAAAACGTGCACCACTATACTATTAGCACTTACACACACCAAAGAGTTTTAACTTTTACTTGCGAACATAGTGATGTTTCAAAAGGATTAGACCCGTCTTTCAACAAAATCTAACATCCATTTAAGACTGGGTTGAAGTCTTTAAAACGCACTGGTGTAAAAACTGATGCTTGAGCAGAAGAGCACCCGGTGTTTCTGCTGGACCTTAAAACTCATATGCACAAAATGATGACAACTGATTTAATTTGACTTTTCATTGTTTGGTATTGATTAAAACTTGTGTATCACTCCTCTCATCCGCTGGACCTTGTCCACATATTTCATCATCCAACGGCCTTGTGAGATCTTAGGTCCGCTGGGTTCCTCCTCGTGAATCTCCATCAGGTGGACCTTGTTCTCAGTTAATTTGATTCATGTAACAAAAAGCAGAGAAAACAGTACAAAGACATAATCCTAGACCTGTGAAAACCACCACAATTCATAAGCATGTCCAAAACCCCCTCCTTTGCTTCTGTCTACATTATCTGTAATCCCCTATGCTCGGCCCCACCCATGCTGTACACAAGACCTTCCTCTCCGATGTATCAGTTATAAAAAAGCTATGTGTGGACACTTACTGGTGCAAAGGTCCCATCCTAACTGGAAAAAAAACAGGTGCGTTATGGCTACTCTGATGAGCATGTAGCAGAGAATGACCAAGCAACTCCAACCTTGTTTAAAGGTGCATTATGGTGACATCCTGTGGTCAAATTAAGGTACTGCAGCCCATTTTCAAAACACACCAGTGACTTTCTCACTATCGTTCAGTGAGTTTCATGGCTGTTGCCAGTTACGGATCAGCACCAGAAGGTTCTAGATGACAAGTGAAGACGAGTCATACACAGTAAGTTGATAAGTAAATAAATACATTTCACTGTAAAATCAAGTTGTTGGTAATTGAAAAAGTAGCTTGAGATATTTTTAGAGCCGACTATTTGTTTCTAATTTGTCATTAGCATCATTAGCTCAACGTTAGCCTCTAGTCTTCTTTACACAATATTAGAGTAAAACAAAAAGATGCCGTGGCTTCTTAGGGGTACAAGAAATAACTTCTGGGTCGCTCCTGTTACTGGCTGTTGCGTTTTGCCAGCCTGTGTGTTGCAGTGCTGCCTCGGCGCAGACTCAGCAACCCTGCAGGCTCACAGATTGTAAACAATGACTACGTCGTTTTTTGGCCATTTCTAAAAGAGAAAAACTAACAACCCCCCAGCCGACTGAGAACAAAATCTGTTTCAATGTAACCTTCCTTCCAACATGATTGAGACGTTAGACTGTTTTGTGATTATTTCACTGTAGAATTTTTACATATTGCTCCTTTAAACAGACAGACAGATATGATTAAAGCCGAATGCCAAATGTTTGTGACACAGGTCAGCATTGTGAAATTACACTAATTATCTAAATGCCTGCTCACCTCTTGATCTAATGGTCTTATTTTACCAAAGATGGTCTTGGACTGGAATCTGACTGTGTCATCTTCAGGTGGCTTTCTTAGCTTGGCTTCAAGGTCATCTCCATGGCCACAGATGTGTGATTTGTAGGTAGTTGGCTCTACATCAGACCCGATCTTCAAGGACCCTTTGCTCTCATCTGTTCTGTGTTTGGCTCTTTTGCTCTGCAGAAATCAGACTGATGATTACACCAGTAGCTATCTGATCCCATTATTTATTTATTTATTGAAATTGCTAATAATTATGTTCAGTGATTTTAAAAGCTGTCTGTGTCAGTTTTTAATTCCCAATCTTCGTTTGATAACTGTCATCTATCTATTAGGTTTAAACATATCTTTCCGGAACTCCTGCTAAGAACTTAGCCAGTTCTTGAATAAATCACATTAAAACACCTTGAATAATGCCTACAGCACTCGGAAATCCAGATGTCAAGGCCAACTGAACAGTTGAAAGAGGTGCAACAAAGAAAAAGTGTTTTAAACATACACATTTGCACATTTTCATATCATAATGTTTTATTTTAAAATATGACGTCATGTCAGTATAATTCACACACACATCGCTTTAGGCACAATGCCTGTCATTTATGTGCATTTCTAACATGCATTTTTGCACCAATAAGTTACAGTTTAGTTAAATGAACAAGGTGTCATTGTGTCACACTAGCATGAAATTACAAGAACTATAAGGGAGAAATGCTGTGGTGTAATTACACGCACCGTGGCTCACCGTGTTATGAATGTGCCATTTTATCATGTTGGATAGTTTCATTCCTTCACAGTAAGTGGTGTGTCATAACATGCCATGGATTCAAACTGTGACTTTACACGCTATTAATACATGAGACCACACGGGCTCTGCACAAGAGTCACTGAGTCAAACTGTTTGTCTTAATTAAGAAATACATTCAGACAAGATGTTTTAGATCCCATGAATATTGAAATAACTCCAATGTCTACTTTTCTGTAATCTTACATGGAACTTGTTCCACTTTTATGAACTAACTTTGTCCAACATGCAAGTAACAAAACAAAAATGCAGAGCATTTTGTCATCCTGCAGGAGGTCACTCAATATTTCATTAGGCTGTGGTGCAGAATGGGCAGGATAAACAGAAAAAAGGCTGAACAGACAAAACTCTGAAAGTGCTTAACGTACAGCCTGTAAACAATACTGAACTTTAACCGGTAGGTGAAAAACATTCAATACTGCTGGATGTGAATCACACGGCAGCATCAGATGGAATTAAACCTCCGGGTTTTGTGTCAAGTCTAGTTTTACTGTAAATAACAAAGTTGTGAGGATCTTGCTCCCGTTTTCTGATGAGAACTTCATCATCTGCTTATTTTGAGCTCCTCTAGAGAGTGGGGCTCATCAGGTTGCATAAAGTGTGTAATAAGCTTCATCCAGGTGTGCAGGGCATCCTTGGTTTGCTTCCCTGGTGAGTTGATGCAGGCACATTTCTAACAATCAACACACAACAGCCTCTTGTCACTTGAGACGTGAGCTGCTGATTGCTGTGACTCCTGTTATTAAAAAACATGTGCCTCCCTCTGTGTGACAGCAGATTACTACGTCCCTGTCCTCGTGACTTGGTTGTGTTGTTTTCAATCTGTTGTTTCAGGATCATAGGACTTGAACGTCTTCATGAAAGGGATCTTTTTCATTCTACACTGCTACCACTCAACTTTCTGTGTTCAAACATGTAACTTCTACCTCACAGGGTCAAGGATAAACACTCGCCATATGGTTGCAAACGCACTGCACCATATGTTGTGTGCAGTGGTGATGACAGAGGAGGGGGATGAGGAAGGAGGGTAAAAGGGTCAGGAGTGGTAAAGTACAGCACGGTGAGTGTCAGAAAGTGTGTGAAGCTGCAGCAGACCTGCCTGGGTTATGTAATGGATGAGCCTGCTCTGTGAAGCCTCTGCTGTTATCATTAATTCATGTCACCCAGGACAACATGCACAGCAGCTAAGAAGCCACAGTGGGAGACACTGAGAAGGAGGCTGATGATCCTTTGGGAGGATCGGGAAGCACACAGGAAAGAGGGTAGAAGACAGAAAGTCTGAAGTGTGGTCAGATTAAAACTCTTAAGAACTTGCAGCAAAACAAAGTGTCTTGCCTAACAGTGCATCTACTAATAATGACCAAGGCCTTGTGTTTCATTGCTTTTTTGTCGTTATTACTACAGAATAATACAGTTGTACCTGCACTTGATGTCTAACATGCATATGTGGCTTTTAAAATGTTGTAAGAGTAAGAAGAGTTTGTTATCAAAAGTTGAGGAACACTCAAAAGCTAGAGTTAGTGACATCATCATCATCACACCGTAAGTTGAACATTTTGTGGTGATTTTTTTTATTATTGATAAAACTTAATTTGCAGTTGTACAGGTTAAACTGGAAAAATGAGATTATGGTGCAAATGTCCATTTATTTCAGTAATCCAACTAAGACTGAGAGACCATCTAAAGGCTCAGGAACCCTTTGCAGGTGTTCTGGATTCATTAGCTGATTAGAGTGTGACACTTTGAGTCTATAATATTGAACCTTTTCACAATATTCTAATTGTCTGAGATTTTGAATGTGGGTTTCATCAGCTGTAGCCATAATCATCACAATTAGAACAAATAAAGGCTGAAACATCTGGCTTTGCATGGAATGAGCCTGTCTCATAGATTAGTTTCATCTTTTAAGTAGAATTACAGAAATAAATGAACTTTTGCACCAGATTCTAATTTTTCAAGTTTCACCTGTACCATGAGAAATATCTAAATGTCATTTTTGTTATTTCCTTTTGTTCTTGCTGCTACTTGTTACCAGGGCAACATGCTTTTTATTACAAGCATTAAGGATAAGCTTTGCCTCATCTGCCAACTTTCATCGACCAACCCCTTCGTCACAGCACCTACCTACTTCGGTCACAGCTTTATGGCTGGAAATTTATGGAGCGGTAGCTGACAGAGAGGCTTTTAAAGTTGTTGGGGGACAGACCTCAGCTGTGTCAGAGATGTTACTCCTCACAAACACATCACCTCTCCTCCCTCCCTCCTGCTTTCCCACTGAGTTGCTTTACAGTTTTTTTCTATTGCTAAAACGCGTTTGTCGAAACTGTACGTTTCTTTCAAACACACAAAACCCCAAACATCACACACAAATTGCTAAACCCTGGCATCCCTTTGCAAAACAACTCTGCCATCAAATCTCGTAACATGTTAACAAAATGGAACACGTGTTTTCATTTGGTAAACACAGCCATATTTTCACATGACACACACATGCCATTCATTGAATAAACACAAGTAGCATTTGGCAGAACACTACCAAGCATGGAAAGAACACTGAAGAGCAAAACTGAAAACACAATTAGAGAAATGGAACACACTGAATCTATTACAATGCCCACTTCTCTCATAGACAAACATTAGACACACACATTTAGAGACAAAACACTTTATTTTTACCCCCCCATTCAAGCATATTCATGGGGCATCATGCCTCCGGTCTCTGTCTGGCCAGAGGGCCTCGTCAACATCACAGGCGATGTCCTCCTGGTCCAAACAGCGCTGGAAGTACCGCCTCGATTGCCTCATGAAGCCCTGACAGGCCTCAAAGGCCACATCTCCACAAGCCTCCTCCATGGCTTGAAGCAGTGGGACCTGGCTCTGTGGATTCCTTTCGTACACCTTCCACCTCCAGGCTGAGAAAAACTCCTCATTGGGATTGAGGAAGGGGGAATAAGGTGAAAGGTATAAAACGGAAAACCGTGGGTGGTCCTGAAACCACCAAATTGCTCGCCAGTTTAGAGATTTGAATATTTGTGTGTTGTTGATTGAAGCTTTGAGGATTTATGTGAGAAGTGTGTGTAAACCTGATAATTGTGTGCTGTGTTTTGACAGCAAGGTAATGTGAAATTGACATCAGAGTGTAAAGGAGGAAAATCAGAGTTCTAATATGATAAGGATATCTTGAGTAGTGATAAATTGAGTTAAGCGATTGGGAACAGAAGTAGAGGTTGTGAAAATCGTGCCTCAATTTTGCTTTTTGAGTTTTAGCAATCGAAAAAAAAAACCTGTAAAAGGCGATAAGCCTTTTGTCACTGTTGTACATGCTTTGGAAAGGTCATAAAATGCTCATATTTCCTTTGATTGATGATTTTTTTCTTCTCTGTGTAGATTTGCTTGCTCCTTGTGATTTACAAGCCTTGTCATGTCATGCGTGGCTTTAACCCCATCCTAACCTTTGACAGCACTTAACCCCAAACCTTCCCTCTCTCCCAGGAGGCGCAACATCGTTATGAGGACACAGTTGTGCCCATAAACACGACTCCTAAAGGAGCAAATGTGCCATAAACTCTGTTGAAAAGAACAAAGCAGGAAGTATCTTTCTTTCAGCAATAGAAAATGCACCATATGGTGAAATAAAATAAATACAGGATGAATTTTAAAGAATTTTAAAATCAGAAAGACATGTATCAAGATATTATGTTTATTAAATAAATGTGGGGATTAAATTTAGTTCAGAATGACGAGTGTCTGAGTAATTATTTACTGATTAGACATGTTTCTAGTTTTTTTCCCAATATATTAAATAAGTTGTGGCAAAAAAAATTAAGTTGTAGCGTTGAGAGCGATTACGCTTTCAGAATGTTTCCTGCTAACAAGTTTAAACGTGTGCAGGAGACTTTCTAGTTTTAGGATTAGGTTCTTATGTGTGGATCTGGACTTTGACTTATCTGATTCCTGCATCCTCTTCATGTGTAGAACTTATCAGAAAATATTTCATGTCTTTTTCAGATAGTCCATGCATTGTGCCTCTGAGCAGTTGGTGACAAGTTTACAAAAAAGCTTGTTCTTTTTGCACAGTAAGAATTCATTTATAAATGCATGTCCACTGTGTTTGACCAAACTTGATCATATTATTCATGCAACAGATGACATTAGTCATTGATAAGTGAATGTTACTGATGAACACATCACAGGGACTGAGGCCCTGTCCATACGTAGCCAGGTATCTCCCAAAAAGAAGATATTTATCTACAATTCAGCCAGTCATCCACACAAAAACGCAAATTTATGCATCATAAAGGAATCTTTTTAAAAGCTCTGGCCAAAGTGAAGATTTGCATTTTCTCCGTTTTCAGCATTTTACCAGAGCTTTAGGTTTCACGTCACCGTCTGCGACAAAAATGCTGATGGCCCATGTGCGACCTGTGTTTACACTCCAACATGGATGCCCTCAGAGCTCGACATTCTCTTGTATCTTGTTGACTTTATACTCCAAATCTACATGTAAGAGCAATTCTATCTCCTTATCAGTCCACACAAGCGAGCTAGTTGCCATGTTTCATGTTTTGAAGGTCTGGCATGTCTATAAATGTGCTTAACAATGCACTTATGCGGTTCTGTGTGGATGGAGTTTTTTCTAAATACGGTGTGGTGTGGACACTATTTTTTGGGAGGGCGGATATTCGTTTTTAAAAACCCGGCTACGTGTGGACAAGGCCTGAGAGCTCTGAAATTTCTCCTTAAAATGTTTAATAAATTTTGGTGGCAGAGGAATGTAATTCATTTACAGTCTCTATGTTAAAGGAACATGGGGCAGAATCTTTAAAAAATCTGTAAAAAATTAAACATGTATGTTCATTTTTTCAAAGCTAATGGGTGATGAAGCGTTATAAACCAAAAAGAATGAGGCCACCCATGTATCGTTCCATTTTCTTGAACAGGCTGTTTGCTGCAAAATGCGCTGCAGTTCGGTCACGAATTTCCCGCGCTGCCCTACGGATGTGGCGTCAATTGACACTGCTTGCGCGTTCACGACAGCTTCAAAACAGAAAGAAAATGTGTTCGACACTGCAGATCGGTAGGTGGCGCTATTGCACCTTAAGTTGCTTGCCAACCGCCAAACTCCAAAAGAAGAACTGTGGGAATGGATTCTACTGCAACCAGCAAACGACCAAGCGTGGCACAAAGGAAGTTTATTCAGCGGCATCTCGTGAGTCAAAAACCAAATATGGTAAAAGACAGGCAGGGACCCGAATCTATATCGGATACGTCAATTGACGAATGGAGGCTGCTTCAACTATATCTGGGACTCAAAAAGGATGCTGCCATGGCTCATTTCCTAGTGAGCAGGTAAGAAACATTATAGGTTGTGTTTAGAGATGATATGACAATGATCTGACCTCACCGATGACTCAGAGAGAGCTAGCGTGCAGTAGCATTAGCTGTGATCATGCTACAGTAGTAGCATTAGCTGTGATCATGCTACAGTAGTAGCATTAGCTGTGATCATGCTACTAGTAGCATTAGCTGTGATCAGGGCTGCAGCGTGGATTGCTTCGCCGCAATATTGTCCGTGAGAGCGGCGGGGAGTTGCCTTTTCAGCGTGAGATATTGGAGGTGTGGCGTGAGAGCGTGTGAAGAGGGTCAGGTAATGGTATTTTTGTGTTTGTGTAACATAGCCGTCTGTGCACGCTCCCGTGCTGGGCTGCAGTTACTCGCAGAGCCGGGCGCGTCGCTCGTGAGCATCGTTTCTTTTTTCCTGCCCCTAGCTCCTTTAAAGGGGACATATTATGACATTTTCCTAAAGTTATAAAAGTTTATGAAGATCTTTGCATTAAATCCCTCTCGCATCTCAGAAGTTTTATTCTTTCAGTACCTTCCAGAATGAGTCTTTCAGGACTCTGTCGCTTTAAGAAAACAAGCTTTAGCCATGCCCACCCATCCCCCACTCAGGCTGCTAGAAGCTGAGAAGCTCTGATATCTGGGAGGGGCTCAGAGTAGAGACGCTGCATTTTTGTGACAGCTTGTTTTAGGCACCTAATTCCTGAATCAAACACTGACAGAAGATAGATGGACAGTTTTTCTTTTTTACAGGCAGTAGAGACCCACATAGCAGCACAAAAGGATGGAAGAGGTGAGTTTTTAATAATATTTCCCCTTCTAAGTAAATGGCTCTAACCATTTCATTGAACATTTATCACTGAGTAATTCTAATATTTTTATGTTATCTTTTCTGAAATTGCAGGAAAAGATATAACAACAACAAAAACAAATGGTTTTTATCTTTAGTGCATTCTAATTAGTTATAAAGCATCCCAGCTTCTTCTGTTTTGGTGCCTTAGCAACCATTAATAGTAGATATCACAAAGAGCCCAGAGATGCTTTGTCAGGGATTGTTTTAGTGACACCCTGGTAAGATACAGCATGTCCTGTTGTTAAAAGAGTCTAAAGAATCTCAATTTAAACCTGAATCAGATTCTAGATCTGATAGGGCCGCCTGCTCGCTGGATTCTGACAGTCATACAGTAGATGTCGGCCTGTAGATTAGGATCTTTTTTAATAAAACATGCAAACTGTTCTGAGCTCTTGGGATCAGTGGTAAAGAGGCTGATCATTTTGATAAATTAGGAATATTTCAGAGGTTGCATATGTGTGGGCGTATGCCATATCATGATCAAGCTCTCACTTTTGACAGCTCATTAATAAGGAAGCGATCCGAGCTGAACAGTGTGGATGTTTAATAGATCAGCAAGAAAAGAAGTGGGCCGAGGCAGAGGCGATATGTCAAGACGACTTCAGCTAACAGTGAAAGAGATGAACAGCAGCGAGGTGCTGCTCTCTTCCTCTGCTGAGGAATCGTTTAGTAAAAGATTTTCTAACATATGTTTCAGGAGATTTTTGTGGAAATAAAGGCAGGTTTTTATCAGACAACACTGCTCCTTAAGCTGCAGCGTCAATAAAAATGATTTGAGAAAAAGGAGGAAACTGTTTCTCTGTTTAGTATCTTTATCTCATTATGCTTGTGTTTTGGAATTTGTTTATTGTCTAATATCTAGAGTTTGGTTATTTCTCATAGGGTTTTTTTATTTGTTTGTTTCCCCAAAATCAGTTTCCTCCAGTGTTAACTAGGCTGCACACTGCAGGCTAAAGTGACCCAAATTGGACTTTTGTGTCCAAATGGTGACCCATAGATGCTTTTTAATGACATGCTGAACAATGCAAATCTGATTTTTCTTTTTTCCCCCCATCAGACACTTTTATTTGTCAGATGCATATCTGATGTTTTTCCAAATGACCTCCATCTGAAGGACTCATGCAGGATTTCATCTGACTTTTTCAGCATTGACGTGTGACTGATATCACGGTTCTCCAGAGGTGGGAAGAGACCAGATCAAAAGTAAATAATGGATGAAACAAGCTTCCGTTTATCACTTTTGGCTGTGCTGGTGCAAGAAATTCAGAACTGATACACCCATGTTGACACGTCTAGACTCTATTTATCTCTATAAACGTAGCGTGCTGTTTGTGACGCCACGTCTCCTGTGCACACTGAAGACTACTCATGCTGGAGTCTGATGGAAGTTGTATTTCAGCTAGAACTGGAACAATGTAGAAAAACTGCATCTATGTGAACGTGATCTTAGAGTGTTTTCAGATGTTGGGTCCACTTTAAATGAACCACAGGTTGTTTCCTCTGAACGTCTGCCTCATGGGCAGCTGCAAAGGCCAATCTGAGCTATAGTGTGGGCCAAACAAGTGAACTCTGCTCTGCCTAAAGACAAGAGTGTTGGTTTGCTTTTAGTGTAAAAAACAATCAGATTTCAGTCCTCCATGTTTTTTATATTGTTTTTTTCATCAACAGTACTCATTTTAGGAATTTCTGCTCCAGCTGAACAGCTGTAACCATGTGAGATTGGTTTGGTTAGCTTTAAAAAGTGCAGAGTGAAAGTGAACCAGGCCAAATGAAGGTGTGATTTTGAGACAAATTTCCCTCAGCTGTGCAATCATTCAGCATGTTTATATACCTGTTGTTTATTTGCTAATGATTTAGCTGCCTCTCATTCAACAAGTCACGCATCCCTGTAGAAATAGTCCTTTGTTTCCTGTGTAGCCTTCATCTTGTCACTGCTCTTAAATATTTAATGTTTAGTTTGCTGCCACGTCAACCATTTTATTTTATTTTATTATTATTATTATTATTTATTTATTTGCTAAGGTTCTTTATCTTTGAGTTAACATTTTGTGTGGTTCCAGTGCGGAAGTTGACCTCAGGTGGGAGGATGACGTCAATTCCAACTGTCTCCCAGTTTTAACACGTGATTGCACTCATGATGGAAAGAACACTTGGAATGACTGACAGGGTCCTGTAATTACACCTCATTTAGTTTACCACTCTGGTGTTGAATTATATGCAGGAATTGCGTTAGAGTTAAGCAAAATCTTGCATATTTGTTTTTAATTATATAAAAATTCACGAGAGACAAACAGCAACTTAGAGGTGTTTTTAAAATGATGCATGTCTGTTTCATCAGCTCACTCCCTCTGTCTCCTTTTCAAACCCACAGACACCAGAGAGACTCTCTGGTCCACTTGATCTCCCTTTACACACGTCTTTGTGATAGCAAAATGCTCTGCTGTCATTTTTCTCAAAGCATCTTCCCATCTCCAGTGACTCAGCCACTGGCCGTATACCCTCTGTCTCCTCGGTCATTTCTTTTTAGCACAAATGTCCTGATTTTGCTTTTGCCCTTTCTTCGTTTTCAGCGGAATAACATCCGTATCAAAGCTCCAACGAGACGCTCCAAGTTAGCCCTCACAAGTGGAAATGTTCCCTGTAGAGTTGAGGCCTATCATGCTGATCCATTTCACACTGAACAGTCATTACCAAGCCAGTGTGATAAGATACACAAGCAAGTAAAGGCTCTTTAGGACTAAATGGCCTGGGGGATATCTGACACTGATATTAAACTCACTCACTTCAGATATTGAGGGACAGGATGACTCTCTCTCTCTCTCTCTCTCTCTCTCTCTCTCTCTCTCTCTCTCTCTGTCACACACACACACACACACACACACACAAAACACATTGTTCATTTAAAAACATATTTTTTCACGTGTTTTGATTAGAAAACTGTTTTACAGGTAGAGCTGATGGGAGGACAGAGGTGAACGTTGCAACATTCCCCCGGGACGTGTGTCACCAGGATTCTGTCATTAAAATGTCAGCGTTAAAACACATCTGACAGCCACAAAGGAATCTGGTGACCAAAAAGAGAAAAAAGAACAAGTTGTGGATATAAATACATCAAAGAAAAGCTTGGAATTAATTCTACCTCCAGTGGTTTGGTTCTTATTTTATGGGTTTTATTTTATGAACACTGCTGCCATCTGCTGGCCAAAAATAACAGTTCATTTTGGGACACTTATAATGCAGAAAAATCTAAATAAAGTGGAAAAATCTCCACCTTACTGTTACGAACATGAAGATCTAAACTCTTGTTTGAAATGATAACAGTAATACTATTTTTTAGTATAAAAGGTTGATATGCTAGTATTTTTTTAGACTTGTGGGGTGGGGGTACACAGCTGTCACATGTGATTTAGATCAAAACAAACAGGAAGACGTGTTCAGCTTTCAGCTTGTCTCCTTCAGGTCGGGTTAGAGCTTTCATGCTGTGATTAAGTTTCAGTTTGAGGAACGTTTTGGTGCCAAGTGAAGTTTGAAGTGTTTAACTGCAGCGCCTCACTGGCTGTCTTTGAACAGTGCAAGCTAAAATGATAGCAAGTAAATTTGATGTCACCCCATGATGGCTCGTCCGCCCCTCCCCTCCTCACCACCCCTCTAACCTCTGAGCCTGCTGCACTCACCTTATTTACATCAGCTCCCCAGTGAGGACTAAATTCCACTCCAGATATCTCTGCTCCAGGATGAGGACAGGAAACCAAACACACTTTGATGTGGCAAAGCCAACACAGCAAAGAGATGTGAGACCCCACCCTTCTCAAACCATCACACTGAAGGATGTTTTCTTGCATCACCCATGTCTTGGTGCTCCTTTTGAACAGATCACCAGTTCCGGACTCCTTCAGGACAAAAGGAGGATGAAAGGTCAACCGTTTGCAAGCAGTTTTTGTTTAGTTGTGTTTTATCCTGTTTGTGTGCTTTCAGTGAGATGCTGTAACATATCTTACTTACCTACAATGACTCAAACGAGCAGGAGACCAGCTCCTTATTTGAGTGAAAACGCTGAGGGATTATGGAGTAGCAATTAATAGGAGTAGCTGAGATTAGAGCGAGCTTGAGTCTGTGTCTGAGTGTTTGTGGATGTGTGACCCCCAGCTCACAGGAGGTCCAAGAGGTCTGCAGCCGGACATACCCCCCGCTGAACACGACCTCCTGCTGGGAAACGTCTCGCCACCGTCTCTTTTTGAGAGATTTCGTGCCATTCAGTGTCTTCTCTGCCACGCTAATGCAATGTTTCATCTGTAAGATTCTCTGAGATAAATTATTAGAAGAAATAATGAACCAAAGAACATGATCCGGTATGCTCTTTATAAATTGCTTTATTACTCTGCTTTCATCTCGCATTTCCTAGCACATGTTTTCAGGCGGCTTTCATCATAGCAGAAGTACAGCTGATAATTAAAAACATGAGGAAAGCAGTGACAGGTTAAATTTAGTTGCATTGATCCTGACAGGAAACAACTTTACATAATTCATTGTTTCAGAACTGATACTCATCAAACAAACAATCTCCACCAGAGGAGTAAATACGAAACATGCTGGAGAGTAATTCAAAAGAAAGTATACAAGCGAGCGTGCATGGGAAAAAAACAAGCGTGCCAACACAGGAAGCCTCATAATGAAGACTACTTAATTCTATCTGAATCCAGATGTAATGGATGTGCTCACAGATCTTAGGGAAGGAAGGCAGGCAGATAGGAACACTTTCATGTCACCCCTTTCCTCACTGTGATCTAACATTTCATCAGCTGTGCCCTCGAAACACTGTTTTACCTCAAATCCCCTCAATGTATGCAAGATCAGAGGACTGCTGCGCAGGGGCTCCCTCTTGTGGATGACCTCGAGGTACTACAACCTGACAAAATGTGAACTGTACACGCCAGCTCGCTATTAAAATTCTGGAATGTAGGAAAATTCACTGAATAGAGAGTAAAGCAGAAAAGGGACATATTTTACAGCAAAATCATGTTTTTTGATGCATTGTAAAAAAATAGGGAAGATATCATCAGGTCAAATAAGGAAATCGGAACCTTAAGATGGCATATATATATATATATATATATATATATATATATATATATATATATATATATATATATATATATATATATATATGTAGTCAGTTAGTTTTTTTGCAGGAATTAAATAAGATGCTTAAGATCTTAGGCAGCCAAGACTGACCCTCTCTCATCAGGGTCCATCCTTAATTACATAATAAGATGAATTAATTGACTCCATTAATCCAGGTGACCATCTGTTGGCCAGTCTCAGTCCAGACAGTGTCCTGTCACAGCATAAGCCAGTCCTCACTCAACCTTTTTGTGCCAAGCATCATGGTTAATCCATTACTGTGTGTTAGACCTGTCTCATTAGAAAGTCCTTAACTTCACCGAATACGCCATTTGGTAATCTTGTTTTCCTCCCTTATGGTTGGGTTTGAGGGGAACTGAAATGGTAAAAATGTGCCCCAGAAAGGTTTATTTTGACATGGGTGTCAGGAAAAGAGTGGTTGGTGGTGCATATGCACTCCCACATACGTCCCCCCCCCACCCTCTTGCAGCTCAACTGTCACAATGTAAAAAGCTGGGAACAAAAGCAGCAACTTTGTGTCATGTCATTTCTGAATAGACAAAGCAGTGACTTTTTTTGTCTCTGGAAACTCTTTATTTCTCTGCCTGTTTCTTCCTGCACTCACTCCAGGGGCGTCAATCTGCCATGTAGTGTTGGATAGGTGCAGCTCGGAGCTCTGCACACATGCTCAGCCAGCTCAGAACAAAGACCCACCGCCACCCTCTAACCAGCTTTTCAACTTCACATAAGCCACATTATCACTCACCACTGTGGGTACGCCACATTTAAAAAATATATAGTTGGTTTTATGAGTGATTCATTCTGAAAAGTTATAATCATTTTTATTATTGTTATTGTTTTTTTCTTTGCCAAAAGAACAGATAACCACAAAAAATGTGCGGAACACTGCTGCAGATATTTGCAGTGGCAACTTGCCAAGAACACTTTCATGCCTGTCCCCAATGATGCTAGTCCACAGAGAAGGGATTAGTGAGGTCTTGGTGTAAATATAACCCACTTCCTGTTTACTTTTAGCAGAAGACACATAAGCCTGTCTCGAGTGTTGCAGCATCTCAGGATAGATCCAAAACACTTGCCACTAAGAAATTAAACTGGCAGATTGACCTGTTTGTAATTGATCCTGATGGTGTGATCTAGAGTAAAAATACTATATTTAATATTAAATTATAGCAGAAATAAACTGTGTAAGTATGCAAAATGCCTGATATTAAATTATTGTCACGATGGTGGAAAATACATGTACACATGTTGTCCAGCAGAGGGCAACACAGGGCCTCTTTGAGCCTTCTCCCAAATGAACTGACCTCAACAATCAATCTGCATTCACATTTGGGTAATACCAGTAATAGTTATGCTTGTTCGGGCTACTTATCCAACATTAGAAGAGGACTTACAGCCAGTGTGTTTTCAATAAGCCGTATTCCATTCAGGTTCCCTGGTATTGTGCGCTCACAGTAAGGATGAGAAGGCAGAAATCAGTTTTAAAAAGCCAGTGATTTATTTTTGTGTTTTATGTTTTCATTTCTATATCTATATAATTGGCACAAACACACAAACCATCATGTGTGCCTATGCTGCGCTGAGCTTCCTGTCTTTCTTTTTTTTACGCTCTAAATAAATCATTTTCTTTAAAAGAAAGGAGCCATAATGAGCAGGAGGCATATAAAACTCTAAAGAGGAGGGAGAATAGAGAGGCAATGAGATGAGACAGAAGAAGCGAGGGGAGAGAAAAGAGACTTCATGGTTTGTGCCAGATCTGTGGTGCAGGCAGCGGGAAATGGGAATCAGTGCTCCTGTAGTCTTAGCCCCATTTGAAACAGATGCTGTTTATAACCCAAAACCTTAATGGGGAGCTCTCTGGTCTGGCGCTGGCCTATGATCATGTTCCAGACTAGCTCCAGTGCCCATCTTTTTTTTTTTTCTCATATGGGGAAAAATGCCACAGGAAAAAAAGATATATCTCCTCTCCTCCTCTCCGCGTACCAGAGGCAACTCCTCTGTGAAGTCCTAGATTTATCCAATCAAACCGGCCTCTCTGTCCGCACTTCAAATACCCCCTCCACCCTTTCCCCTGAATTTAGCTTCACTCTAAAGAGAAGCCCTCATCTTCCCTCTGACCACACAGCAATATGACCAAAGACATGCTTATTATTTTATGGGCTGTGATCTCTAAGCACATGTAAAAGCATAACCTAAAAGTCCGGATTTCAGGTAACATGCAATCCTTTAAAAAAATAAATAAAAAACGGCACCAGGCTGCTTTCAAATGAGCACATCAGACATACACCAGGTTGCATGATACAGTTATCATCATCTTGTGCACGTGCTCGGGATGCTTTGCATAAAACTAATTCCCTTCCCCCCCTCCCTTACTTTAACGCATCACTAAAAACCAAATCAAGGTTTATTTTGATTTCACGAACCTTTTAATCTGCCTCTTCCTGGCGAATGCACAAGATCAAAGGGACGAGCCGACCACATCTCATCATGCAAGAAATAACATAATATCTATTCTATTACTGAAAAACATTGCTAAGATTATGACAGATGATTACTCATTTATATGCTATCTCAAGCAGAGAATTAACTGGTATTTAGTTTTTGCCCAGTGGTCACTGGAACAAAGTGGAATTTCAATTTTTTTTGGAACGTGCCTGTGAAGTGCACCCAAATGAGGGAATCAAAACGAGCCAGTGGAGCTGTCTACATTTGATCATTTGTCTTGCTGTGGGTAAGTTTTGCAGTGATTAAAGTAACGAGGGTCAGGCTGTGCCGTTCAGAATATCTGCAGAATGGTGTGCAGCATGAGAGCAAACACTCACTTAATGTTTGCAATTTGCAAGATATCTGTGGGGTCAGAACTCACATGAAGACGGAGACGTGGTCTGAGCAGCTCCACATATAAACGCTCTCCACACAACCCCGGGGCACGCATGCTCTGATTTAAAGCTTACACTCTGGGAAAACTATGCACTTGGACCTTACACTCCAACACATCCCATCCAGATAAAGAGTTAACTCTGCTACCAGTCTTTTTTTGCAGCTACAGATTCTTTTGAGAGGAGATGCTTGAATTCTTCAGGGGCTCTATTAGAGACAGGGGGAGTCTGTGCTGCAGCGGCTTTGCTTGACTGGAATAGGGAAATAAAAGCGCTAAATAACATCTTTCTGTTTAGCCTATTCCCTGTGACAGGAAAAGAGCAGAAGACAACCAGCCGATTGTGGAGACATTGATGTAAACTTTGCTCTGCGCCGTCTCTGAAAAAGTCTCCCGTGTCACTGCGCTGTTTGTGAGGGTGAAAAGGTAGTTTTAAGGTTGTTTGTCAGCCTGAGTGGAGCTGCAAACTGTGTGATTGCTTTGCTCTAATAAAGCTCAGCACTGATAAATCTGATTCTCTAAATGCTCAATGATCCAACCTGTTTATTTTCAGTTTTCTCATGAGCATACCACAGACTTCCATGGTGTTAAAAATAAATAAATACTGAGCTTATCAAACATTTTTGATGCCCCTCTCCCCATAATTTAGAATGTAATTGACTGTTTTTGCATGTGCATTAGCCTGGGATCACAAGCCCTAGAGGGTCAGGCATCTCCTTCTGCAGCACAGATCAAATGGAGCCAACTAACCAACACGTTGAATTGCCTCACACAGAAAACTGGGCAGCATAAACATAGATTTTAATGACTGCCCAGTGTTTATCTCTCCTTTCCACTCATCTTTTGATGTTTTTTTTCTAGACAAAACTATGAGCAACATCTTAATCAGTGTGTGACAGGCAAGATCTTCTGTTGTCTTCTTTATTTGTTTGTTTCTTTTTTTTCCTAAAGTGCATCCCATCTTTAATTAGTTATTTAAACATGGAGTTAACTGCCAGAAGGAAATGGAAAAACCAAGAATCTACAACCAAGTGTCTGTAATTGACTTCTCTCATGGACACAGACAAAGGCTCAAAAGGGGGTCCAAGTGGGAAAGGCCTAAAAAATGTGCCCAGCAAGCCCCTTCAGTATTTTCCAGCCGCCTTTTGTGGCCGCAGCCACATTTCTTGAATTGTCAGTGACTCTCTGGCACCATCTATACTCATCAGTCACAGGGGCTGTCTTATTTATTTTATCCATTGTCCCCCGACTTTCTCTTTGTTTTTGTCCCTTTTCTTACTGTCAGGTATTTAAGCAGCATGCCGGTTTTATGTGGCCCGCTGAATGGTCCTGATGGACTGGAGCCTCAATGGACAGCATGTGACCCATCTGACCAAAGCTCCTTCATGCACCGCCTCTCTTTGTTGTTTTGTTTTTGTTTGTCTGTGAGAATGCTGAAAGGAAAAGACGAGTTCATTGGGTAGGAGGCAACTGACTTGCTTTATTAAGGTTCATTAGCCACAACGAAACAAGGCCATAAATTAAATAAAACACCTTTGACCTTTGTAATCAACAGATTTGGAAACAGGAGTTTAGTAAAAGCTTTTGGGCTGTTGGAACAGTCCACCAGGCGAGATGTAAACCCATCACTGTAGCTGTTTTGGATTATTCACTCTCAACTTTTTATTTTTTTATATACAGTGACTACAGCCGATTGTAATGGCAATGTCTGGTTTGGAGGTAGCGGCCAGCATGTCAGGGAGGAGCAGAGCAGTAAAACAAGGATCATTACGAAGTGTGCAAAAAATGGTGTTTTCACGCTTCAGCCCACATGTTTGCTCAGGGCTAAACAAGTGCCTCCAAAAGAGGAGAAGCTGCTGTGTTTCGGAGAATGAGACGTTTGCAAAAGTAAAGCTCCAACCTGAGACGTTACCTTCAACCATTTCATTAGAATTCACAGGTGAAGAGCTTTGTTGTTTTTGCTTTTGGGAGAAGTGTGAGCGGTGTTTAATTAAAGAATAAAGAGAACACTACTCTCCAAAGCCCAGCGTTTCACCCTAAATGTGCGTGACCTGGCCAGGATGGGGCTTTTTGCTGAGTGGTCCGATACAAAGGCCTCTGGAAATTCACTGACTCTGTGCCACAATTGAGTCCCCAACACCCATCCCTCAAAGTCCCGAGGTCCCCTGCAATTCTGGACCACTTCCTGTAATCATCCCCATATGTGGTGGTGGCATTTAGTCTCCTCCACCATGGCACACGTCATTAAGCTGAGCTTTAAGCAGGTCCACCTTGCTCCGGGCCATGGGGGAAACTTTCTTTATGCAGGTGGGGGGTAGATGGGGTGGTTAGAGGTGGGGGTTAATGAACCACTGACTGAATCGTATACCACCTAGAGAGGTTTAGACGTGCTGAGGTAGCGGTAGTAGCCTACACATCGGCCAGCAGCAGGTCTTGTCCAGCGCTGAGGCTGAATTCACGAGACAAGAGTGTCCGTAGGAGTGTTGGGAGGCAAAGGTCAAGCCAGTGAAAGCTGTAAATCCCAGAAGGGGACTGGCCTAAAGGTCAGTCAGTCATGGCGATTAGCGGAGCCATCGACAAGATGCAAGAGGACTGGGGGGTGGGACGGTCCCCCGCAGTCTCCTGCATTCGAGGACAGACTCCATTGTTTTCAAAAATAATAAATAAAAGCCACTTTGATGACATGTGTGATTTATACTTCAGGATAATGGAGAGAACTTCCTCAAAAGAGAAAGAAACACTTAAGCGAGCATATGAATAACATACGCCGTCTGTTCTGCTGACTGAAGGTCTGCACATCTGTTATTGTTGGGTTCTGTGTCTTAACTTGCGTGTTCCTCCCTCTGAAGAATAACTGAAGTAAAACGTCTGATTTCTTGGCAACACAGGTCTCTTGAATTGTGAATAACTAATGTAATCAAAAATCACATCAATGGGATCCCACTGAGGGGCTTATTAACTCGCTTCTTCATTTAACAGATGCAGAAATGCAAATTTGACAGTTTGAAACAGAAATTGGACAAAAAGTTTCATAAAGAAATGTTAACAGAAGCAATTTGTTGGCCGCTGGGAGAATTTTCACAAGAAAACCATTTAGAAAGTCACCTTTCATATTCACGTTTACGTGTGCTTTTTTATTCTGAAGCTGTTGTGCTGCACAAAGTTTCTGTCATACAATTAGAAGGTTTTTCTTTTTTGTTTCTGTGCGATCATTTCTGGCCAAATCACCTTTCATCACCGCTCAGAGAAAATTA
The DNA here is from genome assembly GCA_006937985.1 of Aphyosemion australe. Lineage (NCBI taxonomy): Eukaryota > Metazoa > Chordata > Actinopteri > Cyprinodontiformes > Nothobranchiidae > Aphyosemion > Aphyosemion australe. The sequence continues at coordinate 3,716,253 of SSNS01000009.1, forward strand.
CAGAGCACTTCTTCCTAAATGACGCTGAGGTGTTGTGTTTTTATTGAATCAGTATCATATTTTGATCAGTTACTTCATGAACAGTTAATCAATGTGTGATTAATGAGACATAATGCATATCAATCATATCAACGTTTGCTGCTTCCAACGACTGGAATGAGCTGCAAAAATCACTAAAGCTCAGGTTCCATCATCTCCCTTCAACAATTCATTACAATCAATAGTTTCTGATCAGTGTGGCGGCTGCTGAGAGCTTAAAGATCGTTTTAAGTCTGTTTTGATTGCTTGAACATATTGTATATGAGAACCGTCTTTTATGTCTTTATGTCTAACTGTTTTTATCTTATTTGTTTTGGTGCAAAGCTACTTGTCTCTGTTGCTGCTGCCTCTTGGCCAGATCGTTTGTAAATGAGAATAGGTTCTAAATCCACTCATCTGGGTAAATAAAGATAAAAAAACATAAGAGTTTTTATCTAAACAATCCAAACATGTTCAACTTTTTTCTCTTAATGCATGTTATCTAATTTCATCTAGTTAAAACTGTGATGTAATTGTTGTTTATGTGAGATATTTCTCTCATAAATAAAAAAATCAATTTACTGGCTTTTTAAATCTCTAATTTACTTATTTTATTGATATGAAATCAATGCTAAATGTACACACGACACAATGCTATAAAATGACAGAGATCAACGCTAAAAACGACAAATTTAAGTCATTTTGCCTAAAACATTTGTGTAAATCACTTTTAGAGACACATTTGAATTTGTTTAATTTATTTTTTGTCTTCATTAACGTGTCGCTCACTTGGAAAACAAAGTGGATTATTCCTCATTTGATGCAGTATTGAGTGCAGGGTGGGATAAAAGCATCGATGCACAATTAAAAATATTTACTCTGATCATTTCTGACTGAAGAAAAGTGGAAAACAAACTTAATTTTTACTTTTTTACACCCATATAATAGCATGCAAACGCATAGCTAGATATGAAAAGACACCAAACTGACCAAATTAATAGACACAATTATTTTCTTTTTATATGTTAGGTTTGATTAATTGTAAATGACCAAGTCGGGGAGCTTTTTAGGATAACATTCAAATTTCCCAGTTGCAAGGTTCAATGAACTCTGTTAGTTAAATATTGTGTAAACTCTGCTTTTAGCTGTTTTTGGCTATACTCTTTCTCTACCTGCAGCACAAACATTGAGTTTTACTAATTTAAGCCCAAAACTTTCACTGGAGCACATTATCTGCAGAATCTTGATATAAAGAAAGTCTGCGGCTCCTTTTCTACCCGCACCGTGACCTCATTCACCTCCAGACAAGTTAAGAGAGGACTAGTGGCGCACCACTTAAAACGAGCCGGCCGAAATAGAGGCGTAGCCAATCACCTCCCCACATTCACAAATGCCCCCTTAAATGGGGAGAAGTCAAAGACGGGAATTCTAATCACTTGCCTTCCCCTCCTATTTTTGTTGAGGGAGATAAATAAGGAAGAGAATACAATTTGAACTGAGTCCAAAGGCAGGGGAGGCACTCAAAATATTGTTGGATGAACTCCACTTAGCGGAGGCAGGGGCTGAAAAGACTGCTGTCTTGTTAGTCGGTGTGTAATGAACAACTTTCACAGGCCAGTTGGTCAATGGGAATCACAGCGTTCCCGTTTTGTGCTCTTAGACGTTCACAGGGAAAAAGGTTGGCGCAGCACGGAGTTGCTTTTAAAACAAACATGGAATGGATTAATGCTGATATCGTGATGAACAATTCGTTTTTATCTGCTGTGTTTGTGTCAGATTGGTCACCAGAGGCTTGAGCCTTATCTTTCATGTAGCTGGTTAAAAAGAGTGAGCGTGGAGGCGTACAGAGGCTGAAAAGGACCGCCTCTGTTTGGTAATCATTCCCTCTCTATCTTTTCATATGACCAGACCTTTCATTCCATCCTTTTCACCACAAAAGCAAAAGAAAAAAAGTTTGTCAGTCCCCTGTTCCTTTTGTTGTTTGCTTTCTTCTCTGTGCTCTTTCTACTTTTATCCTAATCCCAGCCATGCATGAGCGATCAGTTGTGTCCTGTTGTTTCACTGTTCTGCTGGTTCTCGATCAGTAGGGTTCCTCCTTTGTTCCTTTTCTTTCCCAAACACAGAAAAGGTAGGGACAAGAACGAGTAATGAAATCTACTCTGTGGATTTAAGCCTTTGTGTTTCCTCATCAGGATTTTTTAGATATAGCTCCGACTGTAATTAAGTGAGATTGTTGTGCGGCTGTTGTTTGCTGCTTTTCCTGTGAGTTAGAGGAAGGCTGCATCAAAGCTCGCGTCTGGAATCCAGCAGACACACAACCTGCACTGTTTTGATCTGTGGATCCAATAAAAAAGATTTAGTGGACATCAGAACTTGTGGAAAAAAACACCACAAGCGAAGATATGATTGTTTTTGTCTCGGAGGCACAAACAGACTGCCGAAATCAAAAACGAGAGAAGTCACTCAGGATTGCACTTTGGACACCTCAGAAGAAGACTTCTTTAAAAATAAATGTTTGATTCTTAGATGTGCAAGTTCAGATGAACAGAGAGAGAGAGAGAGCTGTACGGATCTGCAGAACGTGGCCTCCGCTGTAGAGACCAGTGTTGATTGCTGATGCTGAGGTGATTGTTATTAGTGTGATCATAGCATGATATTCTCCATGTGGGCTCAGTGGGGACAGAGGCCGATGGCCGTTCAAAGGGACAGTCATTGTTACAGGCCCATCTCTAATCTCTCTGGTTGTCTGCCCTAATTAAAAGTCTTGTGGTTGCGTAGGGTGCCCGGGCGTCTGCGCTGCAGGAAATTATGATCGCAAACGTCTTCCTGTCGAGTCCTGCACTTGGCACTACAAAGTGATGCGGGCCGCCATTACCTGAATGGGCTGGAATCAGAGCAGACAGCCGCATCATCCCAGCTCTTAGTCTATCAGGGCCGTGCACAAGTGGCCATTGTTGACGCCAAAAACGGGATTAAGGAGGGTCTTCAAGGGAATTGATTTTCATGTGAGAACAATGGTGGGGCGCAGAACAGTGGGGCCTGGGTCTGAATCACACGGCCAAAGAGCTTTATGAAAAGGGGTGCGCCGCGAGCACTGAGATTAAAGCAATCAGGCTCTTTACCCCCACTCTTTTGGATAACCCTCCTTCCCTCCTCCCTGCCTCTGTCCACTCTGCACAGTCATTTTAGCCCATACAATCACCATACCCAAATCCAAAAAACAACAAAACATGTTTATTTGTACCCACTTTTTTCATTTTGATGTTAAAGATTCATCAAATAATTGATGGCGTGTGAATCCTGATGCAGAATGTTTGACTAGATCCTGGAATCTCTGTCTCATGTTCCTCAGAGCCAGGCCAAAGACTCGTCTGTGCGTATAGAGAAGAGCTGCAGGGAGCGGGTATCTGGGCTGGGTGGCGACATGGTTCTTTGGCGGGGACCAGTGTTGGGGTGAACATGACGTGTCACTGAGAGGGGATCAGGGGTTACGGATGAAAGGGATCACCGCCTTGTCCTCTGTCTTTGGCCGACTGCGTGCAGCTGTGGGCGCCATTGTGGACATGCTCATTTGCATACGTTTGGCAGGAGCTCCAGGAGGCAGAGCAGGCCAAGAGGAGCGGCCCTGTTTAAAATGGAGGCAAAAGGGCGGGCAAGTAAACACCTAGTGCATGAAAATACATAGCCATACATTATCCTTACTACAGTAGACACAACAGCAGAGGCCAACAGGGAAAAACGCTTCTTATTCCAATGTCAACATGCGACTCCACACAGAGAGTGACACCCTGATGTCATAATGACAGACAGGACCACTGTCAACTGAAGGAGTGTGCTGTGTGGGGCTCTTGGCCAGCGGCGGAGGGGTGTGTCCTACCCTGACTAGAGACAGGTTTATTGGGTCTGATGAGTGCTAAGCTCCTGTGCCTAGCCACAATGGAGCCTGTGATCTCCTTTTGTGGCTCATTGGGAAGCATTGGTGCGCTCTGCAGCCCCCGCTCTGTCATTAGACAGATTGTGAACAGGCTGCACAAGGCCCAGCCAGGGATGACGAAGCCACCAGCCACTTCATTAGGGGCACTATGAAGAGGACTGAAGCTTTCGTCTCTCCGCCTGTGTCCAGAATTCACAGGTCTGTTTAATCACATAATTCTCCTCAAGTGCCCCAAGGAGCCTGCAGCACAGCAAGGGCCCTTTAGACCCATGACAACGTGGAGAGATTAATTATATTCATCTTTTGGAATATCTGCAGAATAAGAGGGAATTTGATATTGGCTCGCTTTTATTTTGTTTTGTTTTTTCCTCACGTCTTTCTCCAACAAAAGTCTTTGATGTCCTCCTGTTATTGTTGGGGGACGTCTGCGCAACCCTCTGCTGTCGGGGCTTTGATATGCTTCAGCAAGGGTTAAGGGTGAGCGTCCAGCGGGCCGGGGCCAGGACGTCCTAACTTCTGTCTTCGAGAGGGCTGACCCCTGGACCCGAGGGTTGGTCAGAGAGCCTCCAAATTCCGCCTCCCTTTGATGCACACTCTTTCACAGCAGTTAATTAGCCAGGGTGGCTAAACGTTTAGCCTGGGTGTGAAAGAGTCTGGGATGGCATGTGTGTCCAAGACACTGCCTGCTTTTTCTAGTATGTCACAAGGTCTTTTGAAACAATGTAAAACTTGGACAACTTGTTTGCATAGCGTGGTGGGTGAATGATCCAGCCCATTCACAGAAGCTCATTCAGACAGGAGAGTTTTTACAAGGCCTTTCTGGTAATGAAAGTCCTTGACATTTCACTCATTTCAGCTAATCAACAATGTGATTTCCCTCTTTTTCTGTGTCTTTGTTTGTTACAAGAATCTCTCCTAAGGAGCGAAATAGAAAACCCTTATCTCGCAAGAGGCAATTGCAGTCTGTGAAAAATGTTCAAGCCTCTGCAACTTATCTTTCTCTCATCTTCATACAGTCTTTGGGAGCATTAATACAAATTTCTGAGCAAATGGCTTTCATCAAGTATCCAGTGAGGAGACGGGGTTTCGAGCAGGATCCAATTTTCTTTTGATTCTATTCTCATGAGCCAGATTGGTAGCCTCAGCTGTAACACGCCGGATTCATCACCGCTTATATATCAGTTCTTTACCGCTGCACGTAAGGAATAATAATTTCCCCATGTGACAGATTGAAAGAGCAAAAAAGAGGCTGTTTGTTCAATTCTGGAGAGGCAGTAAAACTCCCCATTACTGCCTGGCCTTTAATGCACAGGCCCGAAATAACAAGGTGCTGCAGCCGAACAGCGTTTCAGTTGAATTTAAGGCATGGCTGCACTTACGATAAACGCATCTGTTCTTTTCACCGCGGTATCTGTGGACACAGTTAGTTATAAGGCACGAGTGATGTACTTAAATTTTATTTTCCTACCGAAGGCTCCTCAGCCTCAGGCAACCTTCAATCATTTGCAAATAGAGCAACATCACAAAAAAGAAAAATTCTGGTTGTTCAGACAGCGCGAGGATGGAGCCAGGTTGAGTCTGGTCTGCCATTGCAGGGTTATCGATCTGCTATCGAGTGCACGCTGTGTCCAGACAGTTTCCATCCCCAGGGACCCAAGAGCCAAATCATTCTCTCATTTTAAACTAACTTGTTCGTCTGCAGCGCTACCCGAGCTCAGGATAGACAAACTTTGAAGTAAAATACTTATTCTTCCAGTCCAACTCTCTTTTTTTCCCCTCCGTTGTCTCAGCAGCTTAGCATCCATCTCACCATTGTGCCATATAGGGATTCAAACATATCAGCTGCCATTGTACAGCATCATCTCAAATGCATGTTCCCAAACAAGACCCCTTTGTCTTAACAGCCATGAGAGGATTTAAAGAGATTTACACTCTGTGATTTAAACATCAAGGCTTAACCTATTTCTTTATGAATAAGCAGTTGCAGGGGAGTTGCAGCTCTCACTGGATAACTTGATGATTCACTCATTTGTGGATACATGGAAAGAAATCGCTTTAGCTGCATTGTTGCTTCAGAATGTATCTCGCGTGTATGAACAAGCAACGTGCTTCGTGTTTGTGATAGTGTTATACTCTGGCCTGTGGAACGATAAGAGCGATGTCTAATCTCAGTGTCATCACATCTGCCATTTCAAAAAGAACATTTTCTGAGCTGTTAATTACACATTTGCAAATAAGAAAGCGGTGCTGCTATTCTCTGTGGATCACAGGCTGAGCCAAGAGCATTATTCGCCCAACGATGAAGAAATTTGAACTCCTTGTTGAATTAGTTTTGAGTGCTGGAACGGCAGCTCTTTTTGAAATGCCATCACTGTGTTATGAGGTGACTTCCCCCTGACTTCTTCTCTAAGGAGTCATCACAAGAGCTTCAGCATGTGGATCCGCAGCTCTTACTCTACAAACAATTTTCTTAAGTCAGTACATCTTGTATTATGTGATGAACCGTCTGCTCCCTCTGTCTGTGCCTTTTTTGTTTGCCGTTTGGATGTAGTTTGATTTGCAGTCAGGACAGGTTTCAGAGCCCTCTTCTGCTCGGCCACCTGCAGCTGGAGATCGATCAGCTCTTTAGCACCTCAACCCAACCCCCACAATCCAGCACCCTACTCCAGAAACCCTTTCTGTCCTTGGATACATCATGCAGACCAACAGGGGGCTACCTCTTTATGCTATTGAAAGTGAAGTTCACATCATTATAAAGCCACAGCTGTGGGAAAAGACGCTAGAAGTTGATAAACTGATGACATGAGGTGTTTACTGACAGGATTATGAAAATGCAGACATGCACACATTTTAGATGTCATGAAGCACATTAGAGTGTTGCTCAATTGTTTCCTGACCAAATTGATTTATCACATACAAACACAACTCATATCTGATTCACACTAAAATGCATCCTAAATATATCTACGTTTCAACTGTTGGTCAACAATAAGTCCTTTTCACACTTGCATCTTTTCACTGGGAACTATTGATGACAACAGGAAGTAAAACCTCTGCAGGTGGCAGCTCTGGGTTGCTAAAATAACAAAAAAAGTCTGAGACTTTTTCTGTGCCAGGGGTCAAAACAAATCTGAACACAGAAGATAAAAATGGACAGACCACCCACCAATAAAATCATTCTATAGGTGCATTAAATTGACAATAATTTATAAAATGTGAAGTCTTCTATACAATTCTCCTTCAGAGGGAAGAGATAAATCGAGATCATCTAATTCTGGAAAAATTACTTCATTCTGATCAGATTGACAAGCTAACAGCTAGTCTGAGTTGGACCAAAATGTAGATTTCTGCCATCACCTCATAAATATATTAGCTAAAGCAATAGTTCACCTTTTTGAAGTCTAACTTGTAGACTTCTCTTTGAATGACATCATGTAGGAAACAGGTTCATTCTGATCAGACCGACAGGCTAACAGCTAATACCACTGGGGCCATTTACTAATGCCACTTTTCCTTACTGAACACGGCTAAACTTGGCTCAACTTGAGTCAACTCCACACTGCGTGGCTTGATTTTTTTCAATTCAAATTGATAAACGGCTCATCATAGTGGAGAGTGGGCGACTCCCACGGCACCTGTAAGCGCAAGGTGGTCTGTACCTGTACCCAACACAAAAGCAATGTTTGCGAGAACGTTTCAGACATTACCGACGTCTTTTTAAATTGTCTGACGAAAAACGTAAAATCATCAGACATGTTGACCGACGTGCTTCTTCTCTAAACTTGTCAAAATAAAGCAACTTCCTGACAACCACAAACTGCAGACTCTCTGCTGACTATTTGACTATTAGTCACGCTGCTATACTTTAACGCCGTTACTCCAAACACTGAAGGAGCATCTTTAATCAGTCAGCAGTGGAGGGATTTTCTAGATTATTAGACATCAGCTCAGTTCATGGTGACGATTCAAACTCCTTTAGCCGATCGTTTAACCAGAAATGCTGCTGTATCTTAGATATAGTGGCTCCAGTTAAACAGAGTGTTGTGTCTCAGAAGGAACAGTTCCCAAATAAATGAAAATATTTACAGTTTCTATACAGAAGGACATGCCGCAAAGTCGAGAGGCATTGGAAATCAACTAGGTTAGAAGTTCATGTTAAGTCATTTATAACATCTTTGCCCATGCATTGTGTGTTTTATTAATTCATCTCTCCAATCTGGCTCTGTGCCTTCTGTTTTCAAACATGCTGTTGCTTAAAAAACCCAGTTTGGACTCCTCTCAGCCTAATAATTACAGACCCATTTCTAAATTTTCCTTTATCTCTAAATCTTAGAAAAAGTTGTGGTCAATCAACTGATTACTTTTCTGGAACTTCACAACAGTTTTGATAAATTCCAATCTGGTTTTTGTAAAAAGCATTCAACAGAAACAACTTTCCAGTGACATCATGATGGCTGCAGACAACGGGGAATTCACAGTCTTAGTTTTGTTGGATCTTTCTGCAGCTTTTGACACTGTTGATCACAGCACCATGGGGATCTCTGGAACTGTTTAGACTAACTTCTGCCGTCAAGTCAAACTTGAGGAATCAGGGTGTTGTTTTTGACCAATCAGTGTCTCTTGAAGGACTCTCAAAAAAGCTGGTCTGAAACTGTTTTTATCATTTGAGAAACATCTCCAAACACACTTTTAACATGTTTAAACAAGAAAGCCATTGACCACCTTCAGCGAGGCTCCTAACTGGAACAAACAGAAGAGCTCACATCACATCGGCAGTGAGTGATGTCACTGATCAGTGCCAAAAAGTACAGTAACATTAATAACATTTAAAGTTTTATTCTGTCAAACTATCATAATTTAATCCATTTGGAGCAGGAGAGCAGCTGCGTGATGTAAAATGTGGCGTTCAATGACCAGAAGAAGCTCTGTTTTTTTCCGGCGCTCTGTGAGACAACACAGCCGTGTGAATTAGGTTGTTGTGGGGGAATTCCGCCGTGTTTTCCGGTTTTATTTTGTTTTTATGATAATTTTATGACATGTTTAGTTGATTTTTGTGGAGAACTTTGTGATTTTTCTTTCTGTGATGTAAACTTTACTTACTTACTAGTAGGCGCCTGTGTCATGGTCTGGTGAGTGGCCTCCTCTCTAACCCTTGTGAGAGCTCTATTGCAGGTGGGCGGTCCTGAGGAGCGGGCAGCTGTGACCAATCCTCCAATCAACCGGCCTAGGAGGAGTGAGACACAAACACCTTGCCGGGTGATTACTCAACCTGAGTACTACCTGCCTTGGGTGTCTCTAGCCGCCTTCCATCTTGAATCTCTTGTTGTATCCGAGTTCTTCGTAATCAACAATTTTTTGTCTTTCACATCTCCTCCAGGATACCTACTGCTACCCTCATCTCTTCGATAATAAACACTCCGGACTTCACCTCTGGACCATGCCTACTCCTCCATCCTGACTGACCCACTCTCAACCGCTCACCGACTCCCATCCTGGACTCAACTTCCTGAGCCTCCCGAGTCCCTGTCTCGAGAAACTCAGACTTCCCTGCCTGTGTGACCACCACCCAGACCTAACCTCGTCGCCCTCCCAAGTTCTCTAACCTATGAGAAAGTAAGCCTTGAACATTCTCGTCCTTTAACCCCAACCAGCCAAGCACTAACGTGTGCCTGTTTCCAGACGTTCCTGGACCAGCTGAGTTTCCAGCCTCACCTCCGTTTGACGGTGCTTCCTTAGTTATTAAACAACACTTTTTGTTATAATTCCACATACTGAGTCTCGTGTGCTGATTCTGAATGTCTTGGGTCAAACAGCTTCCCCAAAACATGACAGACTGTTGTTGTTGACACTAAGTACTAAGTACTGTGCTGTTGTTTTGTTTGTAACTTTTATGATTTTATATACTACAATGTTAAAACAATCCATCCATCCATTTTCTCCCGCTTATCTGGAGTCGGGTCGCGGGGGCAGCAGCTTAAGGAGGGAAGCCCAGACCTCCCTCTCCCCAGCCACTTGGGCCAGCTCCTCCGGGGGAATCCCAAGGCGTTCCCAGGCCAGCCGAGAGACATAATCTCTCCAGCGTGTCCTGGGTCTTCCTTTGGGTCTCCTCCCGGTTGGACGTGCCCGGAAAACCTCACCAGGGAGGCGTCCAGGAGGCATCCTAATCAGATGCCCGAGCCACCTCAACTGGCTCCTCTCAATGTGGAGGAGCAGCGGGTCTACTCCGAGCCCCTCCCGGATGACCGAGCTCCTCACCCTATCTCTAAGGGAGAGCCCAGCCACCCTGCGAAGAAGTTGTTAAAACAAGTCTTTCTTTAAAGTGAGAATTTATTTTGCAATGACATTTATCCTGTATGCAGAAAGATAAAACATATGTTAAGAACTATATAAAAATACTACTGGCTGGAATTTCTCTAACCCTAAGCCAGTTTCATTGTGAATAACTGCAGAACTAAATAGAAGGGTAAGGTTTTGGGAGTATAAAAGTTCATAAAATGACAGCTGAATGACTACTGACATTGAGATCAGAGTTGTTTTAAGACGGCATGGAAAGTTTAGAACTGATCCAAATACGGCTAGTCATTCACTCATTTTTCTCAAACTTTTGTTTCTCCAAACTGAAGTTTTTCAAAGAATAAAACAGGCAACATATTGATTGTTGTTTTCACAGAAACATATTTCAAAAGATCTGCAATATCCCTTTAATGTGAATGTTATTTTATAAGCCTTTACTGCACAGAAGACAACTGCTGCTGCTGTTTGTGCAAAAAAAAAGTGAAAAGAAATGGATGGTGGTGTAAAAATGTATCTGCATTTTTAGACCCTGTTATAAACTTTTTGGATTGTTTCAGAAGAAAAATACACTGATATTTAATTTTACTGTTTGTAAGCTCAAGTCACAGCCAGCAGTACTTAGTTAAACATTTTTATAAAGACATATTTAGGCACAGTGTAAGTTTGTGTTTTGACAAAATCTAGTTAAAATTTTAAAATATTCACAATACAGATTCAAAATGTCCAAATTTGTTCACACTAAATCAACATGTTTGTTGTCACAGCATGCTAACACACTGATGAGAAACAGATTATCAAGAATCCACAGCTAAATCTCCTAAAATGAAAAAAGCTTGCTTACGCAAATCTCTTTCTGCTTTGTGTTTTTAGGTGAAGAAAAAACTTCTCATTCCTTTTGTCAGCTTCATCACGGCTCATTGATTCTGACAAAAACAAACCGATCCTGCAGGAGGAGCGGAAGTTGTGCCAGACCCTTACAAGGCACTCCCTGCTGCACAGGCAGACGAGAGAGAGGAGTTTTCTATTATCAGGGACTCTCCCTTAATGATGAAAGTAAACAACATGAACAGAAGTGTTTAATATTTCATAGGCCACCCACAGGTGTGGTGATGTGCAGGGAATACATACATTCATATACCAACACAGGGCTGATTAAGACGAGGGTACTGTCCCAGCTGCAGCTGATCTCCAGTGTGTGTGTGTGTGTGTGTGTGTGTGTGGGCGCACACGTGCATGCATGCATAGTCTTGAACATATTTGCTGCCTCAGTCGTTCCTCTTCTCTCTCTCTCTCTCTCTCTCTCTCTCTCTCTCTCTCTCTCTCTCTCTCTCTCTCTCTCTCTCTCTCTCTCTCGCTCTCTCTCTCTCTCTCTCTCTCTCTCTCTCTCTGGTGATATATGGAACATATGGGAAATTATTGTGGGGTTATAAAGGGCTGCTGACTTCAACAGACATGCAATAAATTACACTGTTTGTGTAGAGGTGGAAAAACACAAGCTCTTTAGGAACACTTAGCACAGATTTCCTGTGCAGACTAAACTCTCCCTGTTTCTGTCTTTTTTTTCTCCTCCCCCTCGTCTATTCTAACACCTCCTCTTACCCTTCAGCCAGTTCCCTCAGACGCTCCCTGACTTCCTCTCACTATTGTAACACAGACCACAGCACAATCTCATTCTGTTCTCCTAGTTGGTGGTAACACAGTGGGATATATCCACACAAATTACTCACATAAAACTCGTAAAGCCTGGAAAATATTTTAATAGTTTCCGCTCCCCCTTAGTGCTTACAAGCTGCATGTGCAGAGCTGGTGAGCACCACCAACATTATTGGTGCAATTAAATGCGAAACACAAGAGAGGAACATGGGGGAGTGGAGCACAAAATGGCTGTAAACAAGGAAAATGACACTTGACAAGTTGTAATTTATGGACGTCGTTTCAAAGGCAAGAAACTCACCGTTTGCTACACAGGCAGAGTAGGAAGAGTGAGGCACGAGGAGGCAGGCATTAGAGGAACTATTCACAGAATGTTAGTGCATCAAAGCAACACAGAGACAAAAAAAGGCAAAGAGAAAGCTGTGACTTCAAAGTGGAAGCATGATGAGCAACGCAGAGACACCAAGAGAGAGACAGGAAGTGTGTGTGTGTGTGTGTGTGTGTGTGTGTGTGTGTGTGTGTGTGTGTGTGTGTGTGTGTGTGTGTGTGTGTGTGTGTGTGTGTGTGTGTGTGTGTGTGTGTGTGTTAGGAGAAAGAGAGAGAGAGGATGATGGTATCCAAAGCAAGCATTGGATGGGGGACGGAGGTGGGAGGGAGGAGGCCCCTGGATACAGACATACACTCCTCATCTCAAAGAACCCCTCTCCCACAAATAAAAAAATTACACACACACACACACACACACACACACACACACACCGTAGGGAAGACATGCCATTAAAGAGAATAGAATAAAACTTGAGCTCCAATCCAGAAACAAATCAGCGTCACCATTTACGTGTTTACTCTCTTCACAGGATGAGGACAAAACTGAATCAAAACACTAGCTGAAGATAAACGAGTGGAAGGCGTTGTCATGCGAGATGAAAACCTTCAATTTATCCTTCAACAACAGCAGCTGAAGCCAGAGGACTATTGAGATCTTTGTGTTTTCACTAAAACATTTTTTACTCAACAGTGGGAGGACGTGTTTGAGTCCAACACCCTGTTAATGACAACCTAAGTCTTTATGGCTTCATATGTCGTGTAAATCACAGGAGCAGAGCACAGATAAACTGGTAAAATGTTAACCAGGTGTCAGTCGTCTCAATAGGGATAGAAGTTGGATTAATTCTAGACCAACTGAAGATTGAAAAAGAAATTCCTGATTTTTTTTTTTTTTTTACCATTTTTCTTGCAATCAGGCTTTTGTATGATGAAAAAACTAGACATGGTTAAGTTTAATTAACTAATAAACTTATTTAGTACAATTTTCATGAACAAAATAAATGAAATGGAAAGAAATTAGATAAATGGAAAACAGACATCAGCTCTACTTTGTCCTAAGAAAATACAAAATGTTATTTTTTTAAACAAATAAAAATGGTAAAGTCTGTATATAAATAAAAATAAAACTTTAGCTCTTAGTTCAAGCCCAAGCTGCGATTGAGTGTGGTAAACAATGCAAGAGACAGTTAGATCCATACTTTAGGACCTACAACTAGACAGACCTGATCTCTTTTTGCCAGCCTTGTCCTCAAAACAACCCTGATGTAATCAGCGGATGCTTCCGGAGACTCTCAGCTATCCAGGGCATGGTAATCCTAGCTAGCTGAAATATCCAGGCTTTTATTTCCTGATTTTCAAAGACATTTCTTATCTGAGGGGCTTTTTCAACTGAGAAAGAGTAAATAAAGAACTGAGAAATCTCCTCATATGAGAAGCCAAACATCTTCTAGAATCAAAAAGAAGCCCAGTTGCCTCTGTTTCAGTTCACTGGGATCAGTGAATCAAGATCCATCTGGAGGGAGCACCAGGTTACCCGAGGTCAGATGGATACAAAGACGGTTTCTGCATTTCAAAGATAAACTTTTAGAACAATCCTAAAATGTACATTGACAGCAAATGCGAGAATGCTTCTTTGGTGTTTGTGTTGACAGATGATCTGCAGCAGTCTGAAGCCTGTAAACAACCAACCTGGGAATAGAACCTCGAAGTTAAAGATGGAGCTAAACAAGCACCTCCTTGTGGTTGATTCCAGTGCACATTTTCACTTCCCTCTCCAGGCAAACAAATAAGACATTAAAGGTAGAGTAGGAGCTCCTGAAAAAGCTGTTGGAGCAAGCTAAATTCAACCCTTTCTTCATGCTCCTCGTCCAATGCCTTCAGAAGACAGAAACGTTGTCAAACAATCATAAGAAAATAACATTCTACCATGGTGCTGTTGTGCAGCTCTTTCTGTTACTGTTGCATCCTGACCAATCACAGGCTTGCACGCTCTGTGCATTTTGACAGACAAAAGAGTCTAAGAGTTATAACGCTGTAACCTCTTTTATAAAACAATGCCGCCAATTTGCCGCAATGCCGAGGCTGCATCTGGGAGCTTTAGGTCTTTTATAAAAGCTCAGACTGTGGCGGTGATGTGGCGCAATCGTGTCCTTTTCACAAAAGATTACGCTATGGCGGTATAAAGGGAGTATGGGGGCGGTCTCTGCGCTGTCACGGACTTCCGTGTATCTTGGACATAACTTGATTTTTATTGTGATCAAAGCCGCGCTCCTAGAGTTTTGTTGACAAGCTGCTCCTAAAGGTGTCTGTCCTCCACATTCCACAGATGATCTGAGCTCCATCTCTAACGGAGAGAAGCTCCTGGAGCTCTGCATCGCTCCAGTTTATCAACTCAGCTGATTCTGTTTAAAAAGCTAAACTTATGCTCTTGTTTACTTTCATTTTTCAATATATACGGAGCTCGGCATTAATTCATCATGTGATCATGACACCACCCTCTGTTGCGCCAAGGCGTAATGTGCATTCACAAGTCCGATGTTGCGGCAATATTACTACCAAGCGTGGTGAAATTCCCGCAACGTCATGCCGCCATGGCGCGTTAATAAGACACAACGTTGCAGTAATATTACGTTGATTTGCCGGCATGGTGCGTCTTATAAAAATGGCTTGCATGTCTGTATAAAGTTTGTAGGAGTCTTGATTGTCGAGTCCCGGCTCATCAAACGGGGTCCTCAAGGAAAATAGGTTGAGAAACACTGCTCTAGAAATCTCCTGTTGCACCTTTAACACACCTCAGATCAGGGTTTTGAGGTGTTGGTTTTTGTTGATACTTACCTTGTGGCTGCATTCAAATATCCATTGCTAGTTATATGATGCTTTAATGAGAACATGTAATGAGAAGGCCTGGGTAACACCAACGTCAAGACTTTCAATTATAATATAGTTTAGAGGGAATAAACACAAAAATCCCTATTTCAAAGTCATAAAATGTTACTGAACTAATCTCTTTTTCTATGTTAGAATCTATAATCTATGCCACTGAGGTATATGTTTATGCTGTTTTAAAACAGGCTGGAGGCTTGTTAGGGTGATGTGGGTACCACTGGGACATTAAAATAAAACCATTTCTTCAGTTTTAACCTCATTAAAACTGGAAAAGTTTAAAGCCGTCCAAGCTTTGATCTCTGAAAGACAATCAGCAGTTGTTGCTCTCACGTTGTTGGAGAAAGACATGAAACAGAAATCTTAGTGTTTTTGTGTATTTGAACACAATACTTTGTTTTTTCTGCTACGGCGCGGCTTAAAAAGCATTTTAGAGCAAAGTGGGTTTCATTTGCCAGTCGCGTTTTATGTGTTTAGTTAAAGATGCAGGACTCAGCAGTCGGCAATAAAAACAAGAGCATCTGGTTTTCAATCTGCATGTTTAACACAGCATTTTTTCCTGCAACTAACCATGCACCAATAATGTGCTACCGTTGACTAAATCCTGTTGTTTTCACATTAAACATCTACAGAAAATGCACAGCAGCAGTGAGCCAGACTAAACAATAAAATTAGATTATTTAAACCCTCACTCACGTATAGGTGGATGAAATAAGACTTGAACTCAGTTATTCTGCTTGAATGTTTGTGTTTGTATAAAGTCTCTTGTTTGTTTGTCAAAAGTAATAAAAGAGAACAGTTAGAATGTGTTTGCGGACATGAATCAGTGAAATGTGTTTTTGTGTTTTGCTGTGAGGCGTGGTTCAGCCGTCTCATGTGAATTTTACTGTATTTTTACACTTGAGGCCTTTGCACACTAAGTCTGTTTTTGGTTTGTTTTAAATCATTCATCAAAAACATTCTAACAAACAGAAAGTGGTGCGCACTAGTCTAGTGTTATATTAATCTGTTTGCTGCAAATATTTGTCAGATGACTCCAGATAAAATGAATGAGCCACAAGGATTTTCTGGTATTTCTCTTCTTACTTTACAACAGAAAAAGTAAAGTTAATGCTGATGTCTGATCTAATGCAAAAGCTTAAAAAAATCAGTTCACCGAACTTGTTCTGAGTCTTCAACATCTTCAAAATATTTTGGAACAAAGCACCATATTTATTTTCAGACATGCTACCAGAAGGTGAGTTATGACCTGGTCTGCAGACTTTATATGACACACGTGTGTAACAGAGATGTAACCTTAAAGCTGCATCACTACTTTTGCTAAAGTATGGCTGGTGCAGTTTTACGTAAACACTTTCATCCTGAACTATTTGATCTTTTAAATAAATCATAAAATAAATCCAAGAATTATGATTGAATTCATGTATTTATTTATTTATTTGCTCAACTTTTTATTTAAGCATCAAAATCCTAGCTGGGTCATTTTTAGAAATAAAACAAATATTTAACACTAAAACCATCTTTTACACTAAAACTCCAACTCTATACTTCATGATTTTGAGTGAAAGTAAATCTGCCCCAAATATATATGTATATATATATATATATATATATATACATATATATAATTAAAAAAAGGAGTTCAGCTGATTCACGGCTAGTCTATGAACAGTTTAATGAACACAACTGTATATTTTGCTTAACAGTTAGGCTACTTAATTGTGTATTTATGTGCAGCAGGCACAAGTATGGGAGTTGTTAGCTAGCCAGATAGCAAATATAGCTCTTTTGAGTGAGATGACCTCATATTTCTGTGATGAAAACTGTATAATGCAAAACTGAAAGCATTGCAAAGATTTATAAAATAGCATTTTGCATCAACTGTTATGATGTTTGACAAGCTCTATAAAAGTGGCCATGTTATTATTAGTCAGTAGCTCATATTTCTGGCCACAACTAATCATGGTATCTTTTTCAAAGAGCTATTAATAACACATACCCAAGACATTTGTTCAAAATATTCCCAATAAAACATCTACTTTAGGTAGAAGAAACTCTAAAGCAGGGGTTTCCAAACTTTTATCAGTGAGAGCCAAAATCTGACATTTGATTTTTTTTTAAATAGACATTATGACTTTTTTTTAGTTATAATAGTTCTATGGTCAATACAAATCATGTTTATGAGGCTCTTTACATAAAATCCTTCTTACATAAAGCGATCTCAGCAGTTTTGTTCCTGCCAGTTTCAGTACCTTCCAGAATGAGCCGTTTCAGGACTCTGTCACTTTAAGAATACAAGCTGGAGCTGGCCACACCCACCCATCCTCCTCTCAGGCTGCTATAAGCTGAGAAGCTCTGATATCTGGGAGGGGCTTGGAGGAGAGCAGCTGCTCCTCCAGCAGCAGCAGTTCTCCATAGATGGTTTTATTCTAATATCCCTGTGACTTTTTGAAATGGCTTGTTTTAACTCCTAAAAACCAAACACTGACAGAAAACAGATGGATGAGATTTCTTCACATTTTGTATAGAGGCAGTAGAAACCCACATGGCAGCACAAAAGGATGCAAAAGGTGAGTTTTGCATAACACGTCCCCTTTAATGTAAAATTAGATTTTATTTTCATTGTTGTCAAAATAGGTCTTAAACAAGCATAATGGTAAAAATTCTGAACATAAAAATATTAGGAAGTACATTAAAAACCTGCTGGAGAGACAAAGTTCATCATTCTAGAAACAGATTCAGGGGTCACCCAAAATCAATCCAAGGGCCACTAATGGACCCTGGATGCACTTCTGGACATGCCTGCTCTGAAGGCTTGTCAAGTGAATTTATGATACATGTCAGCGAATTCAGTTCTGGTTTTTAGGACAGATTTTAGACAAATTAATGGCAATAAGAAGCAGCCAAGTATGCTTTGCGTATGAGAACTTATGATGGTGTACGCTGTTTATTTTACTTACATTTGATCTAATAGTGATAATATTTTCCACAAGTGTGTATTTAACTTTAATGGAGTCCCAGATGAAGTTTACTTTGCACGAGTACAAGACGTTTGCTGTCCTCACCGCTTCTGAAATCATGCTAGTTCTCTTCACTGTTCCTTCGTTACTGTGAGTACTTGAGAACTTTAATAAAAGTACAGGAGGGCACACCTTTTGCTGTAAACATCAACATTACATGTCACTTTTGCAGTAAAGTGATTAGTTACTTTTTCAAACATGCAGCCTGTTGCTGTTAGATTGTTCCCATATTTCTTAGTTTCTTTTGTTGTCACAAAAACAAACAAACAAATAAAAAAAAAGAAAGAGCCATTCCCTGATGCTTTCACGCTGTTTGTTTCTCTCCTACTTCTTGGAAGGTAGCTGAGTGCTGGTGGAAGGTGTCCAATCCCACAGCTCTGTCAATGCATATGTGGCTCAGCTAGCGAGATGCTAGAGTGGACAGCCTTTACTCTGGGAAGATCAATGCATTATTTTGCATCTGTGGGTAAAATGGATATGATATATCTTTTGTTTACATAGGTCTTATTGGATTGGAGATGTTGGTGCTACAGCTGATGTTCCTATAGCAAAAAACTGATTTCTAAGCAAGTGAAAAAGCCAAATTTTTTAGACATTTTATCTTATTTTTAGTCTAAAAAGAATATAAATTATCCTCCAGAAAAGGGGCATTACTTAAAATAAGGTACAAATTCCTAAATATGATCCAAATTTTGTTTGGAGTAAAACAATCTGCCAGTGAGGTAAGCAAAGGTTGCTTGGCTAGGAATCTCAAAACTAGCTAATAAACCTAAAATTAGATTATTTTGCTAGAATTTTTTTTTGTTTTAGACTAAAAATAAGATAAAATACATAAAAATTAGCATATTTTTTACTTTCTTAGAAAATATTTTTTGCAGTGAACAGATAATCTTATTGCAGGGAACTGTAAAAAAATGGTCACATGTTGTCCATCACATCTTCACTTAAAATTACCAGTTTTAATAAGTATTAATTGCAAATAATGTTTGTAAAAGAAAAAGTACTTCAATGATTTACAGAACATTTTATAAAAATGGAAAATCTCATTTTTCCTTGAGTTGTTTTGTCAGTCTCCAAGAAAATGCCACCATCCACTCTTTCTCTCTTTAAATCACAAAGATTGAAACATCTGTCTCTCTTCTACAGTCCATTTTTCCTAAAAGTGTCCATTTTTTCAAAGAGTTCCTTTAAAACTAGACAGGTTTTGTGTAAAATTGTTTTGCAGGGCTGGACCTGCTGAAAGTGCAGAACTGTGGACATTCATTCATTTTAGCAATAAGTTGGTTTAAAAGAGCCGAATCTTTAAATTGTAATACATCAATTTCCACACAAGACCAAAGGAAGTGATGAGGATTAAGAAAAAGAAATTAGCATTCCCAGCAGAAATGTTGGACCCTTTGCCACTAAACTACAGAAGTTAAATTTGCAGTGTTATATCCTGTAATTTGCAAAATGACAAAATGCTAGTCTGATGCACTAAGCAGCGCCAATTGCAGCTCTTTAACTCAGTCAGGGGGAAGGGTTCGGCAGGCACGCAGAGAAACTATTAAAATACTTCTATTAAATGGAAGAATAAATATCCGGTTGCAGCCCAAAGTGTCTTCGTTTTGGCTCAAATGTGAGATATGCCGTTGCTATGGTAATGTGGTGATTGCTGTAGCCCTCCTCCCAGCTGTTGGTGGGTTTTGTGTGTGAGAGCCTAAAAGAAAAGGAGAAATCGTGTGGCTGTGTGGTTGTGTGTTTGTGTGCGTGCACACACGCATTGATGCTGCCTCCGTGCTGTGTTCCCCCTTTCAGTCTTCAGAATAGTGTCTCTACTAATCCGTGAAAGTTGCGGTGCTCTGAACCAGCAGCCAAGGCTTTTCCCACTGAACCAAGGCCCAGGCTCTGCGCTCGACTTCACACTTGATTGGTCCCTCCTGCGGCAGAAACTCCCCTCCCCGCTGGGCGTGGGCCCGTCGCCCTCGTTGGGTAGCCCAGCGCTGCTGATTTCCCTCTCCCCATCGTAATTACCAGCACTGAGCCCAGGGCTCACCAACAAACCATTAAAGTCTGGCCAGCCTGTCCTCACCAGCCCTCACACATCCAGTATTTAGCACAGTCCCAGAAGCAGGCCCAAGACCAGTCCCGACTCCACCAGCAGAGCACCTGTTCATGTCTGGGATGCCCCGCAGCACTGTGGACTTGGCCGCTGCTGCTGCGGGCCGGTGTAAAGAGCAGGAGTTGGCTGCTGGGCTGTTGTCCTCCTCCCCCTGCAGCGGAGGTGATGTGTTTATTTGGCCTGCACTGAGAAGCCGTGAGGGGTACCTATCTTCTTGTCGTGTTGTATAGAACACCAGAGAATTTACTCTGCAGACACGGTTCCTTGATAAGTGACCACTTCAAACCTGCACATACAATAGAAGCACTCAGTTTACATATAAACATACTTTTCCCACCCTCATTTAGGCCTATTTGTGGTAACCCACAAAGCCCACGTGGTCAAAAGATGAGGAGTGATGCAAATCCAACGAGTGAAAATCCCCCAACTTTTAATTTTTAGTGAGCAAACAAAGTTTCTACATTTCAGGTTATTGCACCATCAGTGGGAACATATGGGACTGTGCAGATTAAATGCAGTGACCTGGCAAAGAGTCCAAAAAGCCGATGAGTGTCGGGTACACGTCACAATGCAGTGGGTTTGCTGGCAAAAACTGTACCCAGAATGTGGATCAGACGGACACCCAGCACTCGTTAGTTTATTGCTCTCTTATTAGGAACATTTTTTTTTTGCCTTGCATGGATTGGCAGAGTCCTGCTAGCCACCCTCTTCACATGGCCCAGGCTCTGTCAGAGCTGATCAAAAGACGTTTCTTCACATCTCCAGACGCCAGGGAAAAAAGGAGAAGAAAAGAGGAAGAGAAGAAAAGAGCCAGAAGGGGGCATACTGCTCTCTCTTTACTCTGGTCTTTTGGTGAATAAGGACTTTTCACAATACCCTCTCCTTTTTTCTTTTTTTCATTCTTTCTCTGGCAAAAGAGAGAGAGAGGGAGAGAAAGAGCATTTCCCAACGCGTTTCGCCAAATTGTTCTTGCCATATCAAAAACAATTATCCTCAGGTGAAGAATGTGCCTGCAGAATTACAACCATTCCAGAGGGAAAAAGAGGTCTTCACAAATCTGACTGGCTTCCAGGCAGCCAAGACCCCCTCGAAGTGGTAATGAAAAGTGTAACTTTAGCCTCCCAGCTGTACGTCTCAATCCATAATCCTTCCCCAAAAAACCTCACCGTAGAGCCGCCTACCACTCCCATGGCGTTCCCAGCCTTTGCCGGGCAGGGCCTGCGCTGATTTATGTGGCAGTCCCGAGTCATACTCTCAACCTGAAAAGGATTTGCTCTGCTATATTTACTGGGGTAGTTAGGGCAGCTCTTTGGAAACACAGGAAGCCCTGTCTCTGGGCCTCACTCCCACTCCTTCTGAGACACTCTCTTCTGTCTCAGGAACATGGACATGTTGGACCTTACCAGAACCAGAGGAGACTCCTGGCTTTTTAGGATGGAGAATTTCCACAGAGCAGAGGTGAGTGTCTGCATGTGCAACTGTTTGTCTTTTTATCCTGCAACAAACTGTACTGTAGCTAAGCTAACTGTGGCTCTATTCGAGCGTGTTGTGTTCAGGGTCGATCATTTGGCCTGTAAATAACATCGAGCCCTGAAACCTCCAAAACACAGAGACAGAGAGCCGGTCTTAGTTGTGAAAATGAATTTATTGCTTTTCGTACGGTTGTTGTCCTGCTGATGTTTCACAAAGAAGCACCAAAACAGTTCATCTGAAACAAATCTGGTGTGCTGAGTTCTTTCTCAGGCTCACAGAGTAGCTACCATCAAGTGCTAAATGAAAAATGCATCGCTTTCCAGTGAATTATTCTGTCAAAAACTAAAGAAGGAACTAATTGGTGCAATGATAACTAATTGATGACATGATTTTAAATTACAGAATTTCAAAGACTTATAGAAAAGAACAACGTCAAGCAGATCTGTCCATCACAGCTTCCCTCTGTGGCACTGAGAATTAAAAGTTCAGATTGAGCTACTTACCCCTGAAGCTTGTCTGAGGGTCCAGTCAGAACTGAGAGCTGAACGCATGTTGTTGGTCCACTCTGCTTCTGCAAATCCACTCCAGGGAAGTAAACAAGCCGAGGTGACCTCTGGACAGCTGGGCTTATACATCCTGTGCTCGGTTGTCTGCTGATGGAGGGAGCAGCGGGTGGTTGAAGCAGCCTCTAAGAAAGGGAAAAACTCATCTCATTCATATGTGTGTGTTCGTGTGTGAGCGTGCATGCGTCCGTGCATGTGCGCACACTCAACGTGAATGCACATGAACGTATTGTACGTATGTGCCTTTGTGCGACAGCCATGTGGTTCATGCTAAACACCATTTGGCACCTTCAGAGCAGAAAATAACAGCTTCACTGCTCAGGACATGCCTGAAATAAAACCCAGTTTACCCGTAATACCTTCAAACTAAAAGCGCTTGTTCCTGCAGAAGTTTAAATAAAATCGGTGGTCCCATTCAAAGAAATGCAGCGCGATCTCAGAAAGATGTCTCCACCAATGTAAATGCAGACAAAATGGCTGCTGTTGCTAAGCTAACGGAGGGAGAAGGAAGATGGAGCTGACGCTGCTGCATGAAAACATCACGTTTGAAGCTAACGTTCGGTGTTGCTACACTAACAGTTGGTTTAACCTTTTGTTCGGCCTGTTTTTGCAGCTAAGTGTTGCGGTAATCTAAAATATTTTAGGTATGTGGTGAAAAGTGCAAATGAGTGCCTCCAGCACAAGTTTTCTAAAGTCAAACCTACACGCTAACCTTACGTAATGACTTCTCTGAGCCTGACACAGTTTGCAATTTCCACAATGCAGAGAACAATGTTGTAAATATAATAAAGGCGCGCACATCAAACGACTTTAGTTTTAGAAAGAGTGACTACATAAATATTTTCAGCTCGAATTCAGAGTTTTGAGATGAGTAAAATGTGACAGCTTCATACGTAAGTCTGTTTGAGTCTTTTCAGTTAAAAGCTTTCCAAGTACGACACAAGGAAGCCTTTAGATCCTTTCTTTTTAAATCTTTCCTTGCTTTCAATGCGATGGACTAACTTTGGGAAGTCATGTGAGAAATAGTTTTCTTTGAGATTCAAAGGATAAGATGGTGAGTTTTTGTTGTTTCTTTTTTTTTCCTCCCCCTCAGCACAGTTTCCCGCTGATCCGGTTTTTAAACTTGAGTTGGAGTGAATTTTCTCTGGATGTTTTACAGTAATAATGTTCATGGCTGAGCGAGAAAGGAAGAAAGAGAGAGTTATTTTTTTAAAACCTATTTTTCTGTCAACGTTCTAATCAGATTTTCTATTTAAAATTCAATTTTAAAATAAGATTACAGCTCGTGGCTTGAATAAAACAACTGAAGGAAAGCACACTTACATCAAAAGGCGAATATTTATTGTTGCACTTTGACCACAGTTGACCTACTAATGTAAATACGAGTGAAAAGACTGTTAAAGAATTAAAGATTTGTGTTGTCAGGATATCTAAGAGTCTTGATTAGTAGGAGGGACACTGCTGACAGTTCAATGTCCTCTCTGCAGACAAAAAAACAGATGGCGGCCTTTTATTTCACCAACTCAGACAAGTTTCACACTCAGAGAGAAGTCTTAGAGGCTCTCAGACAAACATCTGATTTGAGTCGCAGCGTTTGATCAAAAACTGTGATTCTTATTTATCGTTGCGTATTATTTGATTGTGATGAGACAACGCGCCTTGAAGAAACAAAAAGAGCTGAAATGAGAGATTCTCGCCAATTAGCAGGAACCTTGAAAGCGTGAGCTGATGGAGTTCAGTCACTTTTGATGCTGCACGTTAAGTTTTGCAAATCTTAAAACAATGGAAAAAGGAAAATTACAAAGAAACGCACAAGCAGATGGCTGCGTCGACAAATCGCAAAATTAACAAAAAAAAGTATAAAGAAAGGAGTTTGTTTCTGATTTATTTCTTGCATCTTTAATTTGTCTGATCTGAGCTAAAAACTGAATGTTTTTTTCTTTTTATTTTCTGAAATCATTTGCCGTGTTTATCTGCTTAATTTACTATTAATTCGTTCCCTGAAAAAAATTTTTCCGTCGCTGAAGGAAATTTTTAAAACGATAATTTAGCTTAAGATTTTAGAAACTCTTTTTTATTAATATGTAGCTTTGCAAACCTGGATTTTAGCATTATACATGGAGAAAATATATTTATTTTTAATGTGGGTGTTTTCTTTTGAACAGGTGCATTTATTTAAAACTAAATTTCAGCGTTTAATTTTCCTGACAAAAAGGCCATCTAAATAAAAAAATCAAGCTTACAATTTACGATAATAATATAAAATTAATTATCGGCTTAGTTGCTATAAATTTTCTTCTTTCTGTTTTTTATTTTGTGATTACGGTTCGGCTAAAAAAATTAAATGCTTATTATTACCCGGCATTTTCAAAAAAAAGTCCTTAATGTGAAAATTTACATTTTAAAATGATTATCAATGAAATATTAAGAAATTAAAAGTTGTATAAAAGTCAATCGTTGCTAAATTTTTCCCGTAAAATTTAAATCATCTGTATAAAGGTCGTGTTTTTGCAACGGACCGGCTTTTCACTTCCATCATTTTTCAAATGCAAACTATTTTTTTGTTTGTTTTGTTGCTATTTAGAGCATTTTTGAAACAGTGAAAATGATGATGAAGATGAAAGGGAACTCCAGTATCTGTTCAGGGAAATGCATTCAACACAATGAAAAGCCCACTTATATAACAGGCCTCATTTTCATTTTGTTGAGCTAAATTGATTCACCTGAAAGTTCTCGTAACGTATCTCATTGAATGCACCTTAATTTAGCTCGACCATAATTCTAGTGTACAAAAGAGACGTGTCAGAGTCACACCACAGATGAGAAGTAAATAGGGGAAAGGGTTCTGTGGATGTTCTTCAAAGGAGCTCCAATTTCACACCGTCAAATTAAAGCACCCTTATAGGCACATGAGTGATAATCCTGCTTTTTGGATTTCAAGCTTTTTCTTTGAAATAGTTAAAATTTAGTCACTGTGATATATTTATTAGCGATATTTTGGAGTTAAATTAATCCTAGTGGTCTGTTTCACGAATAAACACCCAACTGTTGCTAACTACTTTTGAATAACTCTCAGAAACACAACCAGACCGTTTCTTAATCACTGACAAACTGATCGTTTCAGACGATGACTTTTCTGCACTTTGCAGTGAACTTGGTCACCTGTTTTCTGTTCACCATGCCCCAAAATCATGACACAGCCCAACTCTGAGCTATACATGCCCTCCTCTCCTTCGTGTCAGGTAGACTCTGCAAAAATGACATTCATGATATAAGATGTGTGTTCTTGCCAGAGTTGATGCTTGCTTAAAAGACTCTGACATGCAAGTGTGAAGTGAAGATTTTGTAGCCTTTAGCTACTTTTCCTTTAAAGGTTTGACTCAAACAACTGACAGCATCTGCAACTTCTGCTGCAAAATCAACAGTAAAACTGCCCAAAATACTGAATTGTATCCCAAACGTAAATGTTAGTTCTACTTTGAGATTTCCAAAGTAACTTGTGTTTTTCATAATTTGACCTGCATTATGTAACCAAGGATGTGACTGCCAGCGTCCTGCAGCTTGTTTGTCGTGACGTCTCATTGATGATCAATGAAGTCCTGCCACTGTGTGTCTGTATTACTTTTTGTGCACTGCTGAGTGCACTCTTTAGTCGCAGGAGTGACAGTCTGCGTCCCTCCTCCGTGCTCCACCTCATAATAAGGCTTGGCATTTAATAGATGGACAGCTGAGGGCAGGATCAACCACCTGATAGCTGCGTGTGAGCATTTTGGAGCAGGAGGCCACTCTGCAATACAACAAGTGCACCAGAGCTTTTGGTCAAAGAAAGTAAATGTAGCAGCTGTTTCTTTAGTCTGATTTAGAGTGTTGTGAAGGTAAAAGGCATTTGTTAGTTACAGAGAGCAGAGAGGAAGCTTTGGAGTGTGTTGAATAAAAAAAACTGAATCTATCGACTCAAATCCCATAATGCTCTAAACTAAAGCAGCTCCTTCTTCAAAATAAATACAAACATTCATTAAAAAATACCAAAATCTGGCGAAAAAAGCAAAATAATTGAAAATTATTTTTTAAATCTGACTTTATTGTAAAAAAAAATAAGATAGTACCTTAAAAGATGTGGGCTGGATTCTTCTTATAAAAATGTAAAGTGTCCTTGCAGGGAGCACCAGGAGGTGTTAGCCTTTGAACGTAAAACAGCAGCAAAAACCAACATGGCTGACAGCGGCGTGATCTGGTTCCAAGTTAATGCAGGATTAACACTTTAGGAGGTTTTTCAGCCTGCAGCATCAACATTCAAATCAATAAATCAAATAAGTCCCTCATGTTTTGTTACCTGAGGCTCAGGAAAGAGCCGCGCCCTTCCAGGACCTCAGCCTACATATTCCGAGGAGAAATAGAAGTGTAGCACTGATGCTAGCATGAGCTATATGCTTAGCATCCCGCAATGCGCCAAAGCCGCGTTCCACGTGAACATTTTTCTAGAGACAAGCTTCTACCTTCTTTTTCTTTTTTTATTTACAATTAACCCACATTGTTTACATGCATTTGTGTTTTGAAATACTTCACTGTGTTTCAGCTTTGTTTCTCAACACGAGAGTTGCAGAAAGTTTCAATCCGTTTCAGTGCATCCATCTGCTCGAGGAAATCGCCACAAACGTCAACTTTTAAGTGTCAAGACGAGACAAGAATGGGTTCTGTTGTAAAACAGTGAAGTGATTGAGCGAAAGTGTTCGGAAGGAATGGTCTTCTTAGGCTGAGCAGCAAGTGATAAACTAAAAGACAAAGTGAGGCGACCTGGTCCTTCCTCGTCCTCGTCTGAAGTGCTAAACCTCACCCTGACTTTGTAGCGCCTGGGCTTGTGAGTCACAACTGTGAAGATATAATGTTATTTAAACCCAATCTGTCACCAAATGGAGCAAAGAAGAAAAAATAAATAAAGCTTGCCAAGTGCACAACTCTAACATAACCAGTTATGAGACACACACACTCCCACGCACACGGACACAATCCCCTATCTCCGTGTCATTACGCGGCGGCAATTAATAAAGAAAAGGGCAAATTTATGGAGTTGTCATTAACGCAATCACTTCCAAAGGTCAGGTTAGACATTAAGGAATAATTGACAGAAGTATCAACACCATTATGTGACTTAATAAGACACAATTACGTGAAATAATTGGCCTAATAACTGCCAGTTTATTTCAAATGTTAATAAGGATCAATCTAAAAATATTTTGTTAATTTGATAACATGCAGTAATGAGTGAGTTCCCAGTTCCATCCCTCTTGGGTCCTAGCTGTTGCCTCGGCGCGTGACCCATTTCGCCCTTTAAACCAACCAGAAAGATTGCTAATTTTGACAGCTCAATTCGCGGGTACCCAACCCCTAACAAGTCTGCCACCCTCTGCAGCAATATTGAAATCTGAAGTGACAGACACGAAGCGCTGGCATGACGGTGCCCTGATGGCGCCCAGGTGGTGCTCATGGTTCTCATAATGCATGTTGCCACATGCACATGATTGATGGATGGCTTGTGTCCACGAAAAGTTAGTTTTAGCTTGTTCTGACAGTCACATTGGCAGGGAGAGAGTCTGTTTTTTCCTAGTCAAAAAGTAGAAATACGTTTTTTGACATGAGCAGCATTTTAATCGTTGAATCGAGTGAAAACGAAACTTATTTTGAGGATGTTTAATTAAAAATTTAGGTCGCTCCTGTCTGAGTGAGGCTTTGGTTGATAAACAAAATGTAAATAGTGCAAAATGTTAGACTGGAAATTCAAAGTCTGCTCTCAGATAGATGTTGTGGTATAGAAATGTAAAGAAAATATGGAAATGCACTAAAAAATATACTATTTAAGTGATCCGATGCTATTAAATATTTTTAGATACATATATTTGTGACTATAATGTTTGTAAAATTGTGTCTACATGAAGGATGATGAGCCGGTATTTTATATAAATAAATTTA
This sequence comes from Aphyosemion australe, assembly GCA_006937985.1. Lineage (NCBI taxonomy): Eukaryota > Metazoa > Chordata > Actinopteri > Cyprinodontiformes > Nothobranchiidae > Aphyosemion > Aphyosemion australe. Next base: position 3,744,486 of record SSNS01000009.1, read on the forward strand.
ACACGAGTAAATTTGTAAGTTTTGCATTTTCCAATGTATCGAGTGTACAGATCTAACAAAACTGATCATTTGTACTTTCCAAACCTATCCCTTTGCAATCTTCACTCAAAATAACCCAACACTTCAGTTTATTAGTGTGTTCCAGTAATGTTGTGAGTCGTGTATTTGAACCGAATGAGAGAATGGTTCTGCAAAGCTGCACAGGAAGTTTGAATTCATCGTCACAAAGGTTTAAAGATTGCGATGAACTACTTTGTGCCGCGTAAAAACAGAAATCAGGCCAGCGAAACAATAGTGGACTAACTTAGAAACGCTAAAGATAAATCACTCAGCCGCTTCGATTCAAACTGCTGAGAGAGGCGGTTATTTTTCAACCGCAGGCCACATTAAGTGCCTCATCAACTTGGCTGCTGGGCTTAAAAGAATAATAATAACCTCAAAGAAAAATAATATATTTTGCCAATTGAAACTGGCAAAGATTGCAGAGCGTGCACGTGGCAGTGGGCTGCTCTATAAAGACATCTGCTGATTGCACAGTTTGGGGAGGCCTGGTAGAGAGGAGCCTGGCAGTGAAAGGTGTAAAGAGATTGAGACCACACGACAACTGCTGAAAGAACACAGCACTCGGACCCTCACAGCCAGTCACTCCGCACATAAAGCCATGAAAGACGCAAAGCGGTGAGTTGCCTCCTCTCTGTTTTACACAACAAGAGGACCTGGGCTGCCCAGAGTGGCAGAATAATACCAGGCTGCCAAAATCCAGTCGAGGGCTCTCTCTCTCTCTTTTTTTTGTCCAGGCCTACGACTTGGCAGGTACTCCAAAATAACCAACACGAGGTGGACTGAATTTCCTTCCGCTACTGCGAGGTGTTACCCGAAAAGGTGAAAAGGGTCTCTGTTCTAAAGGTGCATTTTTATAAACACGCTCCCTGCGAGCATCGGATGTGCTGCTACCGAAAATGGTGGCAAATTGAAGTCTGTCTGGGCTGATGGTGACATACCTGGAGATAGGTCTGACCACATGTATCGCAGCAGGATGTTGTGTCAGCGCTCAGGGTGGCAGGTGGAGACAGAGACCTGCTTCAAGCATCCACCGTTCTCCAAATGACAGCCAGACAAAACCCTGAGAGCCACGACACACCGCGTTCAGAGCGCCTCACCCAACAGGACCCGAGCCGTGTAAACAGGCAACGCCTACACCCTTCTGCCACACTGCTTTTAGATTCAATATTGAATCATTAATGCAACCGACACCCATGTGATTTACTCTGCAACCCTGTTGTACCGTCATGTATGTTCAAGGTTCGGTTACACGCAGGTGGAGAAAAAAAACACGTTTCAGACAAACATTGTTTAGCTCCTCCGCTGTATTCACTCAGAAGGAACTCTGATTGGAAGAATTATTTTTTACTCCTGGCATAAGTTAGACACTCTAATGTTTTTATGGTCTATTTTTTATCTGTTCTGGAGGAGAAAAAGTTTCAGGAGAGATTTGTTTGGGTTTGTTTCTCTCGTTAGCTACACACGGGGCGAACAACTGACGTGCCGGCTCAGAGAAGAAACAGACGGACTGGAGAGAGTCAACTATCTGTTCTTTCATCTTTTATCTTTTATCACATGTCTATAAATATTGGCTGGAACAACTTTTCTCCACAGGCTTCAGGTGCTTTTGTTCTGCAAGCGTGCTCATTACGATTAAACTAGGAGTTATTTCAAAAGAAACTCGGAATGGTGTTTTTTTAAATTTGTACTTGGGTAAATTTAAGCATTATTTATTTGGACATAACCAAAAGGAATGTGTTATTGGTGACTAATCGAAGCCTTTAAATTGCGTATAACTGTCAGTTGTGAATTGACATGTTTACATTGAGCTTAGATTTCATCGGTGTCTGGTTCTACCTCTGCTGCACCATATGTGTCTCTCTGATCATGGTTAGCCAATGTGTCTTATGTGTGTTTTTCCTAAGCCTCCTTGCTCCCTGTGACCTCTCACCCCGGGTCTCCCCTTTGCTTTGTTGTTCAGGTCAGAGTCCACGCACTCACACCTCACAGCCACATGGACACGTTTTGGTATGCAGATCCACAGACACAGGTAAGTCTGGTTCAGGTGTACCCCACAGTGATCCTGACCCACTCTTTTTCACCTCGCAGCTCTCGGGGCCCAGCAGGGTCCCAGCACAGGTCACAAGAGGCCTCAGCATCCCAGCGATGAGACTCCAGACTGGCATGAAGAGGAGCGTTTGATGTGGCCCTTTGCTAGGCTATGTTACTGTGTTGCTATGGCTTTAATTAGCTCCAGCAGCAGCTGCTGCTTCCTGGTTGACTGGCCACAACAAACTTCACTGTCTCTGTAATGTCTTGCAGGTGAGCGTCACGTTAGCGTCGGCTAGCTGTAAAGCGATACGATGTGTGTTCTCCTTGGAGTCAGGTGTTAGAGCCTCAGTGAGCTGCATCGCTGCTTACCAAGCTAATTAACTGTTGAACGACTGAAGACAATAACTGCATAAAAAATAGAGCCATGAAGTCCACAGCATGTTTCTAAATACGTTATGCAAATATGTCTCCAAGTGCTAATCCTTGCCTATTATTACCAGCTGGGATTGCTGAGCTGTATTGTTTTTCACATTGTGTGCGCGTGTGTGTGCGTGTGTGTGCGTACGTACGTGTGTGTGTGTGTGTGTGTGTGTGTGTGTGTTTCGAGACATCCTGTATGAAAGAAAAAAAACACCACAGGGGCAGTTTGAGTATTTTATCAGGTGTTTTTTATGTCTGTCTGTGATTTTATTCAACACGACAGGAACAAAAATGTTAACCGAGCTTACAAGTATATTTAGTCTGACCCGTGAGTGGTGTAGTAATGGGTCAGAACGTCAACATTTTCATTTTTACGACTTCCACATCTGTTTTCCACTGGATGCATTAATGATAAACAGCACAGATCTCCCTGTGACTCTGAAAGTGCCACCCTCTGTTCTTAAGCTTCTTCAAAGACGGTTTAAGGGCTTGAAATTGCCCTCCGAGGACAGAGAGCTGATCTGATCTGAGCTCAGATTCAGAGTGTGCACCTTGCTCCCTGTTTTCCTTTGTCACTCCCAAGTTTTTCTTAAAACTCCTCCAAAGATTTTAAAAAAGGAGCTTTTGCAGCTAGCTTATAGCATACTAATACCCTGGACTCATTAAATTAATGGGGCCAGATTCCGCTTACAGAATGTGCTCTGATGCCCCTTTGAGTTTGCCGGGGCTAGAGGGTGTGCAACACTTTGAAAGCCCTGACCGGCATATTGAACATGCTTTAATGGAACCCTTTTGAGACTCCTGGTAGGATGCTCAGAAACTCTTTGCCTTTAAGTTCCCGCACATCTCTGAGTGATCTCGTCAGATAGCCGCTCTATCCTCGGATTCAGGACTTGGAGAGGGGGAGGGGACTATTTTGCGTTAAATGAGGTCAGAGGTGTTCATATCTCAGCAGAGGCCATTCTTTCCTGGAGATGTGTATCTTTAGAGAGCTAGCTTTGATGTGAAAAGGTGCTCAGTGTAAAGACGGTGGAACAGGAGGCTTACAGGCCCTCGTTCAGTGGGTTTCTCTTCAGGGACGAAACTCTGGCCTCGTGTTGGACCGTCCTTGCAGGGTTGCTTTAATTACTCCACTAACCAGAGTGAAAAAGATGCAGCTTCTCAAATGTACTAATTTTGTATTTATTGCCACTCCACTATGAAGAAACTGATAGTGCAGGATGCAGGGATTTAAAGACAAATCAGTTTCATAGCCAAAGGTAGCAGACTTCCAAGGAGCAAAGAGAAAGGTATTGTTTTATCAGCAAAAATACTATAATAGATTTGACTTAATATAATGGGAGGAAACAGAATATTCAAATATGATTTTTGCATTTTTGCCCAACAGCTAAAATGATAACTTGATAAGAAAAGCAAGCTGGTGAACTCTCATTTGCATGACAAAAAAAGCCCCTTAAGAGCAATAAAACATCACCCTCACGCTATCACAGTCACAAGTGGCAGATATTTAGATAAAGAGTAATTATCCTCAGTTAAACTTAGATTCCAGATGAGAATCACTTAAGAATTAATGATTTTTATATTGATTTAACTATCAGACCAAACCAAATGGATTTCTCCTAAGCTGAAAGGACTTTTTGATAACATTAATCTACTTTCAGTCTCGTTTTCTGATCTTCAACTCAATGAAATGTTAAATCATCGCTGATGTGACGACAATTATGCACAGTTTGGATTACGGGAACAGGGTTCATCAGTGGAATAAAACATACTGTAAATGCAGACGTGTGACTGACGTCTGCAGCAGGATGCTGACAGAAAGATGCAGAACCTGAGCCTCGCAGTGAGGCATTAACACTTTACCACAGAATAAACTAAAATCCGGTTATGCAAAAAAATGGCTGAGTCAGATGCATGGCAGAGGTAGCATCGCATTTCTCAAATGCATGTATTTCCTGCATCCTTTATTGCACATATCTTTACATTTTTGTTTTTACAATCTACACAGCCTGTTTTTTTGCAGTAATGACTTCATAAAACCTTTGATTTTTACTTCCATCGCCATGGTTGCAACATTGCTGGATATCTCTCCTCATTAGTGATTCCATAAGCAGAGAGCAACACACCGTTGTAGCGGCTGATAAGTTACATGCCTCCCACTCTAAAGTGTAATTTATTCTCTCCCCAGTGCTCATCATCCTGATGCAACTCACACAGTGACAAGACTCCAACTCCGTGATACCTGCATGGCAACAAAGTGGGGGGAGGAGGATGGCATGTTCTGTCATCACAATCAGAATCATGAAGGCTGTCATTGAGTAAGTGTTGTGCCATTTTTACCCTCAGTAGAACAGTTTTGAGAGGATTTGATCAGAAATACAGCATGTACCAATTCTCCAACTGGTCCAAAAGAAAAAAATAAACCTCTCTGAGTTTAAATTATCTCATAAGGGACGGTGAAACAATTCAGTGTTTTGATCTTTATTTAAGCCGTCTACTTCTGCCAAAGGTTTTTTTTTCTTTCTCAGGGTATGGCTTAAGCACTTCAAAGTTAGGTAGAACATAGAGAGCGTGATTCATTTGGCAGCTTGTATTGTCCAGCCTCAAAAACCTAAAGCTAGCCAGAGTCTCACTTCAGAGAAGAGAAAGAATTTGGCTTGAGCTTAGGCCGCCCATCCCCATCCAGAGATGGGCTCTTTTTCATCTTATCGCGGTCTTAGCGCGTTGGTGTGGTGACTATGTGCTTCACAGGTGGGAGTCTGCCTCTGTCAAATAAGCGAGCTCACTAAGGATGGGATTTGCCGCTGTTATTTTTCTATTAGGGGAGAATTATGCTAAGCCTTCAGAGGCCATCTTTGTGTTGCTATGGCAGCCCATATTTCCTACCGGGTTGCGACCTTGAATGACTACAGTGCAAAGCCAAGTAGGTCGAAAACCCTTTGAGGATTAGAACCAGTGTCTCATAGTTATGCAAAGCACCTCAGATATGATTGAACTCTGAATGGGTGAATGACAAAGTTTATTGAGATTGCGTCTCTTTTCTTCTGATCGTTGTCGTTTGATTGTTTCCAATCACTTGGCTTCACACGCAGGTTTTGAAACGGCTGTTGTTTCGGGCGGATCTGAGAGCTTTTTCATGCCCACCAACCTTCCACGAGCCTGTGTGATTCACGGTGGTACCAATTACAAATATGCAGACCTGCAACTGCGGATTATTCAGAATTTTGTCAAGTTTGGCGTGATCAAATTTCTGTGACAGCTTCTTCAGCTTGAAGATTTAATCTGACAAACGGTTTTCATCAGTGGATCACAACTGACGATTGTTATCTTACTAATTTATTTCATCACTTGTTTGATTACAAATCCACGGATTTATGGATTTGTAAACGTTCTGCAGCTGATTGGGACGTTCCCTCCTACGGCTGGCGGGATCCTTTTGAACTTCATCATTTCTTTTCCGTGTCGTAACCGCGCAGTTTGTGCTCGTGCCAGTAATTTCACAAATCACAGGTCAAATTTCACGTGCAAACCAAAATCAATACTTTCTTTCCTTTTTTTTTTTTCCTTTTTAAATTCCGCCTCAGATTTTGCCATAACGTTTCAAACTGTTTTCAGACCAGCCATCAAAGCTCGAACTCCATTCGGAGGCACGTATAGACAGCTACTCGACGCTTGACACAGAGATGAGGCTTTGAAAGTATGAGATTGACACAATTGTGGTCACAAAGCACAACAGGAGACTACTTTGAAGGAGAAAATGCTTTGAGTATTGGATTTCACTTCAGAAAAAGTGGCCCAAAATGAGCTCAACATTCGGAGGTGCTGAATTGGTGTACGTTAAACAACAAAACCCCGAGCAGGACGAGACACTTCCGTGACTATGTCCAAATTGAGAGGTCAAAGTCTTCTGTTAAAGTTTTGAAACCCTCTAAGGTAAATATAGCACAGTTAGGTCTATTTTTTTATTCTTTTGCACTTCCGTACCTTGGGATGTTGTGATGCAAATAAAAAGTTGACAATACATCCAAGGACCGAATATTTTTTCCTACTTGAAATAAAGTGCTGTTACGTCTTGTTGGCATTTGGGGAATTGATCAGTCTCAGTCCCAAACTGTATCTCTCTGTCAACTGGCAGGTCTGCTGAAGCTGACACATTTTCTGACAGTGTCTTGTCAATGACTCCGCTTGAGTGAAATCCCCAGCCATGTCTGCTCACTGCCAAAGTGGTGTCTATCATCTTATTTCTGACAAATTCGTCACAACCGTCTCTCAGTCTAATTGGTCTTTGAGGTTCCTGTAAGACAAAGGCTTCTAATCTTAGTGCGCCTGCTTGAACAGCTGCTTTTTTTTTTTTTTTTTTTTTTTTTTTTTTTTTTTTTTTTTTTTTTTGCTTTCTGAATAGTTCTCAAGTCTTTGAGCTTGTGTTCTGCAAAGTTTGAAAAAAATATATAAAATAAATAAATAAATAAAACATGACAGTCATATTTTAGGTGCTCTGATGTCACACAGGCTTTCTGGCTTAAAAGTTCACTCAATATGAGGTTTGGTCTACTTTGATGTGAGGTCTCTAGTGATGTGATTTTAGCATGCTATCTGCCTGCTGTTCTCTGTCACCCACTCCTGCAAAGACTGACATGGGAGCTGCCAGAGCTGAGATTTCAGCCTTTTATTCCTGGTGACTACAAATTAAAGATATGGGGAGGTAAATTCAGGCTGCACCATGACAAGTGGAAGGTGCAAACTTCTGCCATGTATTTACTCTTGAAATAAAAAAAATAGATAGATTTTGTTGTTGTGATCCATCATGTGTGTTCTGTTTTTTTAAGAAGACAAATATGCTAAATGGTAAATAGCATCCAAAACAAATATGCATCTCTGGGTTCATTTGCATAAACAAGCTCACCTGTTCTCTCAGAGGAATAAAACCTCTAAGATTTTTTATTTTTTTATGACATTTTTTTCCCCTCCAACATTTCCTGCTCTTTATGCAACATCATGTCCTAAAACTGAAACTGTGTGAAGCTGCAGATCTGTGAGGGAGGGTGTAATCGATGGCTGATAAAGATCCAGTAATCTCGTTTTTCCTGCTGATGGAGAGGAGACACCCCCCTCCCCTCCCCCCGCCCCCCCTCTGCGAGGCGAGGCGACAATCACCTGAAGAAGCAACGGGGGCTCCGCATGACTCCTCTTCCGTACATCACCGGGTTCCTGGGAATATTGGGATTTAGTGGGGATTAAAAGCAAAAATATTTCAATTTAGCGCCGGAATTTACCTGGCTGCGCCGGAGTAATTACCAACCCCTTCCGGAAAAAATGCAATTACGGAGACAGAGGAGCGCACCTACAGACCGGGGAAGATATAAACGGCTGTAAGTCGATTAAAGAGGAAATCTAAGACTGCAATAAAAGTAATTAAAAACGCGCCGCAGCAGCCAGACCTCTTCATTGACTAAAGAGTCAATAACTGAACAGCTAGAAAGACAATGAGCGATTTAAGCCTTGTCCTCTTCACTTGCCTGTTAACTATTTAGCTCCTGGATTAGATTTTAAAAGTTTCCTACAAAAAGCCATTTATAGAAAAAACCTACAGGAAATTTGCGCTTTTTTATCGTTTTAAGCAATCTGGTGTTTCATTTAGAAATACCCGGCCTTTGGGTGTTTCTACAAACGTGTGTAACATCATTAAAGTAAGAATTTTGGACTTCTCAGTAAAACTGCGCCCTGCTTGTTTTTAACATTGATGGTGAAAATGTTTGGCGTTCGTTTGGGTCGTTTGTGGGTGATTCTGTGATGAATGAACGCAGCTTTGACAGTAGACGCAGCCTGGCCTTGAGTCTGCGCACAAAAACACTTTGTGCTTGTTTGGAACCTGCAGGTTGATGCTGCTTTTATTCAGCGGGACTGGCGGAGTTAATGAGCTGCAGCGAGTTTAAGGGTCGAGCTAAGGCTCAAATTCGTTTCTGGACACGCGGATAGTTTCAAACTTTTTGCACCAGTGAATTTAAATACTGTTTTTTTTATTAGAATAAGAAAATAATAACATTAATAATAGTCAGGCTACTTTAAATGAATTAAATCACTTTTTTTTTCATTGCACCGGTTTAATATTTAATATTATTATTTTTTTCGTGACGCACATCCTTGGTGGTGCGTGCATGGTGCAGCAGGATGGGGCGGAGGCCCTCTGTGGGTATAGCCCGTGTAAACAGGGCCCTGTGCATTGTGTCCTTTGGCTGGATTAGCCCTGGCTTTTGTTGGACAGGTTGTGTACACAGACACTGATTCAGCTTTCCTAAAGCCATTTTGGCCCGTATACAACATTAAGGAAGTCGTATTCTCCGTCTCTCCCCGGAGATGATCTAAAGAGGGATTCCTTTTGAAGCAACGCTGCATTCATGTGACACTTTTTGTTTTGACGGAACGAAGAAACTCTGCAGTTTACGAGTAAAAACGTTTCAGAGGACTTTGGCATTATTATTCAGGTGAAACAATGTCTCCTAAAGACAGTTATGTGAACAGCACTGGCCTACTCTTCATTTATGTTTTGATTACTCTTAGTTCTAATTTTAATCTGATAAAAAATAAAATCCCATCTCTGTTATGAGAAGTTTGGTTTTCTTTAAACCAATCCAGGGACGTGGGCTTGGAAATTAGCAATTTTCTAAATGGCAAAAAAAAAGTAATTTGGCATGATTTAATATTTTTCTTATGATTAAAAAAATCAGAATACATAAAAAATAGATTTAAACTCATGAAATAAAACTCGAATCTCCTCGGATGAACTCCAGTGCTTCTCTTCTTAATAAATCATGAGGAGGGTTGATTTATAGGCTCATTAATTTAGGCTCTGTGACGTAGATCAGGACAAAGCTGAGCGCACTTTTGGAGTGGACTCATCGCCCACCCGCCGCGCGTTCACGGGGGTGCGCGCGGACACCGGATCCTGAGGTGTGGATTTGCGCTCACTTTCTTTAATTATCTGTTCCAATTAAGTCAGAGAATTAACGGCTGATTTAGTTGCTAAAAATGCCAACTAATATTTCTAAGTTGTTTGAGAAACTTTAAATATATTTACGCTAAATGTTTTTCAGCAGCTCGTGAGCGGCTGCTGCGCTCGCATCGTTCCAAGTTTCAAACTGTTCAAACTTAATAGATGGAAGTTGAAAATAAATTTATTTTTATTGTCCCTCTCGGAAATAAATCAAGTGAAATATTGAGTTTTGTAACTTTTTGTGTCATTATACGCATCCGTCTGTCTGATACCGGGGCGTTAATTTGGCTTATTTATTATTTTAGCGACTAATCTAAAATTATTTATTTAAAATTAAACTTATTTAAACTGATTTCAGATAATAAGGTGAGACTTAAATCAATAAAAAGACCTGAAGGCCCAGAGTCATGCGTTTCTTTTTATCTGTTCACCTGTAGCTCCGAGGCGTTTGTTTCTCTCATCTCAAGGATTAAAATCAAACATTTATCAAATACTTTTTCGAATTTCTGTCATTTTAAACTTGATTTTATTTATTTTTCTATAAACATGTATTATATTTATATTAAAGTGATTAAAATTAACTAAAAAGCAAAATATAGTCAGAATGTTTTGTATAAAATAGTTTGGTTTGTTCTGAAACATTTTTCGTTCTTCAGAGAAATAATCTAACGCAAATCAAACTACAGTCTTTGCAGCCTGGTCACTTTTGCGCATGTTAACGCTTTTTATTTCTCAGCAGTCTTATTTTTTTCTGTCTCAAAACGGAGTTTTAATGACACATTTTGAAAAATGTCATTTATTCTGCATAACAGGAAATAGATCAATGCGTCTTTGCGGCAGTTGGTGAGTCAGCGCGCTCCAATCCAACATTTGGTGACAACATCTTCAAAGAGGAAATCACTGCAGTGGGTCATCACTGCCTCCAGCCTGGCTTATAATTTTAACACTACTTTTAAGGTCTGGACCAATAAAGTGCTTGAACTAATGCATCTACACGAAATGCACATTTTATTACTAAAAACGTGAACTACAAACACCTGTACTGTCTTTAAAATGGCCTTTTCATGAATCTAGTTTTTATATTCAAGGAAAAAAATGTCTAAAAGGAACTCAGATTTACTTTCAAATAAACCTAAACTGTGGTTTCATTCCAATAATGGCCAAATCCACTCCTTAATTTTGTGCCTGCTACAGTTTTTTTCTTTTTTCAATTTCATTTTTTAGAGTGGAGAGAACATCATTATCAGTTCCTTCACAATCAGGGTTGAAAACAATAGAATCTGGTGCAAAAAGTCCAATTTATTTCAGTAATTCATCTCAGACTGCGAGACCATCTAAAGGCTCAGGGACACTTTGCAGGTGTTTAGGATTCAGCTGATTAGAGTGCAACATTTTGAGTCTAGAATATTGAACCTTTTCACAATTGTCTGATATTTTGAATGTGGGGTTTTCATCAGCTGTAGCCATCATCATCACAATTAGAACAAATAAAGGCTGAAATATCTGGATTTGCATGGAATGAGTCTGTCTCATAGATCAGTTTCACCTTTTAAGTTGAACTCTTGACATAAATGAAATTAAGTTTTTTATTGTAAAATTAAAACAGCGTTTAAAGTTACCATGTCCACCCAGATTCTAAACTCAACCTGATGAGATCTGTTTCAACAGGACAGTATGTGAAGTGTTATGAGGAAGCTGACAGACGCAGTGTAGGAGTTGACTAATAATAAAAAATTTTTAGCTTGCTAGCACTGATGAGCTGTTGAGAAACGCAGGCAACACTTCACCTCCTATAGCTGACATGAAGTGACATTTAGTTTTACATCAAGCTCACAGCGAGAGTTTTGGTGTCCTAAATGTTTCAGAAAGAAACTTATCAAACCAAATAATGAGAGAACTAAAGAAAACTCATTTCCTGCTGTGCATCTTGGATCCTGTCATCAATAACATGTAATTCATTAGGACAGCGAAGAGTTACGTGTCTAATTCTGTACTATACATTAGAGTTAGACGTGTGTGTGTGTGTGTGTGTGTGTGTGTGTGTGTGTGTGTGTGTGTGTGTGTGTGTGTGTGTGTGTGTGTGTGTGTGTGTGTGTGTGTGTGTGTGTGTGTGTGTGTGTGTGTGTGTGTGTGTGTGTGTGTTGCACAGTCCATTAGTAGAGTTTAACCCCTCCGTTCAGGGAGTCACATCCCCTCAACACACCCGGCTCCATTCTTTCTGCAGCACGTTAATGTTTTTTTTACTCTCTTCCCTCCCCACCCACACCGTTCACTTTTGTCCTAAGAGGGCAATTAAGGAAACAAACGTTTTCCCCAAGATAAGCTGGCTGCCAGCTTTGCATACTAATGCAATGCCAAGTGGTTACAAATAGTGAGTGCTCTAATTACCGGTACTATTTTCAATCAGAAATTGCTCAATTTCCCAGGATGAGGTCTCTGTGGTGTGGAGAAGAGACAGGAAAAAAACACACACAACCTGACAGAAGTGAGAGACAATCATCTCTATGTGACTGATTTTGTCTGCCTGTGTGTGTGTGTGTGTGTGTGTGCGTGTGTGTGTGTGTGTGTGCGTGCGTGTGTGTGTGTGTGTAAGTGCGTGTCCACATGTGTGCACATATGTTGCTGAAAATAAATTCATCTGCCTCTCTGTGTTTAGACCCTGGAGTGACCCACTCTATCGCTGCTGCCCTTGACAAGTCAAGAAATGGATCCTGTCAGCCTCAACAGCGTTTAGCACTACAATTATCCCCTTTCACAGCCTGGCTGCACCAGTGTAAGCCACACCAGGCAGCAGTTGCCACTCAGTGATGAGAACGATGTGGTGCGAGCAATTTGAGGCAATTGTGTTGCTTTGTGATCATCAATGCAAATCAGGGCCTGCTCATTTATTAAGCAATTTCAGTTGGAGAAAATTACAGGGAAGGCTTTTTTTTATTTAGCAAGAGATAGAAAGCAATATCACTAAAAGCAACAATAATGTGGCTGACATCGAACCAAAAAAATAAAAAGAAATAGGGAGAGAGGTGACTGAGTGGGACGCATCGGCTCATCAGGGACAGATCAGCAGACCACAGTGGAAAGGACCCGCTCCCTGCATGACAGTGAGTCAGTCCATATGATGCACAAGCAGAACCCGTCCGCTGGCCTTAGCTGACCTTTGGCTCCGACGGTGGCTAATGGAGGGCTGGCCTTCGATCAATCCACTGCGAGACTTGGGCTTTCCATCTCTGCCCTTTCACCGGGCCAGGATGGGACGAATGCTGCCAGGAGCCATGCGGCGGAGCCACCGACCCCACCACTTTCCCATCCATGGGTGACAGCTGCAGCACCAAGGAGCCTGGGGACGCCACGCTGCCCTGCCATGCAGGAAGGACGGCCAGCAACTCTGTCTCTGTGGTGAGAGGGAAAGTCACAAATAATCCACTTGTGAATGTCACATTCATCTAAAACTCCCCTGCATATGATGGTGAAAACTAAAATAAAGCCCTAAACTTTTTTTCAGCAACTCACCCATGTTGAAACTAAATTTAAAAAATAATTTGTTTAAAGGATGTTGGACAGAAATCTGAGAATGCAAACCTTTTTTGTGGTGAATGTTGAAGTGGCTTGAACAAAGCTCTGCACCAGCACAACTCCTTGTCTCTAGTTAGAAGTTTAAGTGTTTCTGGTATTCGCCGTGCACTTAAAACGTTACCGCAGGGGATATTTCTTCATGCAGCACGCCTGTTGTTGTGCACAGTGATGTACTTTGTAACCCAGATGGTGCACCGCTGTATACTTTTTATCAGAGCACTCCCTTTTTCTTTTCTTTTTTTTGTCAATAGACAATGCCTAGATCAAAACACAAAACAATATTTAGCGTGCATTTTAATTGCAGACTCTTTCAAACGTGACAATACTTTAAACAATGGCAGATAAAACACCCTGTCCATATGGGGAGAGAAAGGAAAACATCCAAGAGGTTGAGCGCAGATTTGTCTTTTTATTATCATTAGCAGTAATGTGATTGTGAGGCCCTCTGTGACCCCCCCTCACAGCAGCACTTTATCTCAGAAGTCGCTCATTTGAACAAACAGAAAGAGACGTGGGGAGAGAGGGAGCGCAGCGTCACATAAATGAGATTGTTCTTATGAGATGAGACACTTTGAGGTGGCAAACGAAAGCTCGCATTAGTCTTTCAAAGGAAATCCAGCAGTTCAGAATCTGGACGTGAAGTTGTCGAGTGGCGTCTGTGATCGAGCTCTGGTTTTGTACTGAAGTGTGTAAATCAGAGTCACACTTATTGTCCACTTTGGATTTAAAGACCCACAGGAAGCCGTGAACTGAGCAGCGCGTGTTTGGGCTGATATTGGGTTAACGCCGTCTCTGCTCGACACTTTGGGGCGGATGCAGGGCCGTGGTGAGACAAATCAGAAAGCTTCTTATGACTTCGTCCTCTAATGTAAATGGATTGTAGAGTTTCTCACAAGATTTGGGCCAGAATAAGATTTGGACACTTGGAGTGGCAGCAAAGGCCACGTCATCCTTTAACATAAACGCATCCAAAAGGCGATTTTATATTAGATCTCTTTGTATAAAAGTCAAAAAGAGGCACCTTTACATGTTCATGTGTGATAATGTACACATGCATGATGAATAAAATGTGATGCAGAGTGGTCAGAGGCTCCGAGTCTGTAGGGAAGTGGGGGGGTTTATTGGTGAGGGGAGGGCGGAAGGGAGGAGGGGAGCCGCGTGGATCCTTGGAGTGGTGTGACAGACTCCCCAGCCTCCTGGTAGGATTTGTTGGAATGTGAGAGAGGAGGATTTTAGCACCAGGCGAGCCACGCCAGAGTGCTGCAGACTTCATGCCATCTGTCTCAGCCTCCATCCCGTCGTTGCCAAACTCCTCAGACCTTTATTTCCTCTCCCTCTTTCTCCTTCTCATCCCTGTTCACAAGAGTAGTGGACATACTGAGATCTGCTAACGTATTGGAGGGGAAAAAATGGCCGGGCATCATAAACAGATTAAAAAAGAGAGAGAGAGAGAGGGAATGTGATTGATTAATATGTATTCTTGGAGCTGATTGTACGACAGCCCTGATGGAGACACAAATGTGTGTCCGAGAGCCCTGCCATTTGTTACGGGACCAACGGGGAAAGGGAGAGTTATTCATACCACAGCAGATCTGTTGATCAGTTAATAAGGAAACATGCTCCAAGTGAGAGCCAAGAAGTGCTTTAATTTATCACTTTACTATACATCAAACAGCCAAAACAATATGACCACCTACCTTCTGGCACACATCTAACCAGTCCTAACAGGGGTGGGGCTTGAGATTTATTTTCAGGGTGGTCAAGGTGTGGTTTTAGTTTCCATCAGAGGGCAGAGTTCATTGTCACTGTAAATATTTACTCGTGGGCTTAAATTATCCTGCCTTTAAGTTGTTGTCTTCTGTTTATAAATGACACACATAACACATAACTTTTTTGTTTATATTTTGCAAAACTTGTACAGAAACATGGGGGGGGGGGACCAGCCAAAGCCATACATTTATTAACGTAAATATGTAAATAATCATCTGTTTTACATTTGCAAGTGTAAGTAAATATATTGCTAAGATTTAAAATGGGCTAACCAATCCAAGTCCGGAGGGCCGCTATCCAGCATGTTTTAGCTGTCTCCCTGCTCCCACACACCTGATTCACTTAACGGTTCAGCAGCCCATGAAGCTCTGAAGAAGTCTGTTAATCACCCACTAAAAATATACAAACATCTCACTTCTGATTGGCTAACAGCAACACAACTCTTCACTGCCTTCATTAGCAAAACTCAGACTTCTGAATAACATATTTTTTTGGGTAATAAATGCAACTATGACATTTTATCTCCACAAATAACACAAACTTGAACGTGTTAGCATCTACTAGTCAAGACATGCTCTACTCTCTCCTAGAAGCTAAATCTATACAGCTTTCCACAGTTGTAAGCAAAGGTGGGCGGGGCCATGAATACAAATTTTCCCTGTGACGCAGAAGAGATGGGCGTTTTCTGACCCAATAGTTTTCCCATCTATTTCCTTTCTGCAGCTAATGCAGGCTAGCGGCGGGTTTAGGATGGAAGAAGTTCCGGCGCTTAGCCCAGATGAGAAAGGGATGTTTTATCATGTGCAAAAAATTGGTGCTTTTTTAAAAATGATACAGCATCTCAACTTTGAACTTTTTAATCTTATAAAGACATCGTTGACTTGATTTTGTTTACAAGTATAAACTGCTGCTCTTAGAAGTTATTCTGATTGTGCAAAACCTCTGTGAAGCTATTTTATTATTAATAAACCCAATTCTAAACCTCTAAGTAGATCTGACTACTCTGTAAAACATTTTAAACTCTCCACAGAGCATTGGTGCTATGAACTGTCCGCTATTAAAACTTATATTCAGTGGGTGCAGAAGTGTTTTTGATGAAACAAAGATCAAAAACCTTTTAAAGGCAGTTATTTTAGAATGTTTGGTTATGCAAAGATAATCACTGTTTTGTGTGTATTTGCATTTAAAAGAAAACTTCACACACTGAGTTGAATGCAGATCAATATTACTGAAACAAAGTTTTTGGGCTTGAAACTTTAACCCATTAAAATAATTGTTACTCCTTGTAACATCACAGTGGTGACATGAAAACTCTCCTTGTCTTCGTCATGGAAGCAGCTTTTCTCCTGTGTGGATCCACTGGTGACATTTTAACCTTGGTGGATAATCAAAGCTTTTGTCACATTGGTCACTACGGTGCAGCTTCTTTGGCTTTTTGGTTGGTCGATTCAACGGTCAGTTCATTCTCAACCTTTTCCTCTTCTTTGCACGTCTGTTTCTTTGAAATAAAATAAAGAAAACAAAAATCTATTAATTCAAACATGTTTACATTTGGAAAAATACAAGCAGATTAACTAAGTTTTATCATAATACATTGACATAATAGTTTCCAAAGCAAAACGTTTGACCCAAATCTCAGATCTACAAGTTAAATCAACCAACCTTTTCTAGTGATGACATTTTCCTGATGGGCACACGTCACTCCTCTTCTCTATCCAGGAATCCCCTCTGGAACATTCAAATTGAAAGAGTCCCCTCACAAGTCACAGAATAAGAATGGTTTTGAAAAGTGCAGCATTATTTTCATGGTAACCAATGGTGGCAACAATTAAAAAAATACAGAATCAATTCTTAAAATGAAACAAATCAATAATACTTTTAGAACCTTCCAATTTTGGCTTTGTTCCAGTTTATTGTGTGTATATATATATATATATATATATATATATATATATATATATATATATACATACATATATATATATATATATATATCCGTGGGTGGTCTCATCCTTCCAAACTCAGGTCCTCTACCAGAGGCCTAGGAGCTTGAGGGTTCTTCAGTATCTTAGCTGTTCCTAGAACTGCTCTTTTCTGGACTGAGATGTTTTTCCTGGAATCTGCTTTAGCCACTCCTCCAGTTTGGGGGTCACAGCCCCGAGTGCCCCAATAACCACGGGCACCACCGATGTCTTCACTCTCCAGGCTTTCTCACGTTCCTTTGTCCTGATGTTACATCACTTGGTATTGCTACATCAACCGCAACAGCTGTCCTCAGTTGTTTGTCCACCACCACAATGTCTGGTTGGTTCACCATCACCATTTTGTTTGTCTGGATCAGAAAGTCCCACAGGATCTTGACTCGCTCGTTCTCTACTACCTTAAGTGGGGGTTTCCCACTTTGACCTTGGGGCTTCCAGTCCATACTCTGCACAGATGTTCTTGTACACTATGCCAGCCACTTGGTTGTGGCGTTCCATGTATGCTTTCCCTGCCAGCATCTTACACCCTGCACTTATGTGGTGGATTGTCTCAGGGGCCTACACCTTGGGTCTTGTCGGGTGTGGTAGATCTTGGCCTCTGTTGCTCTGGTGTTCAGGAGCTGTTCCTGTGCAGCTATGATGAGTGTCTCTAGCTTCCTTTATAAAACAATGCCGCCAATTTGCCGCAACGTCGAGGCGGCATCAGGGAGCCTAAGGTCGTTTATAAGAGTTCAGATCAGTTTTATAAAAGATTACGCGATGGCGGCATAAAGGAGGTATGGGGGCGGTCTCTACGCTGTCGCGGACTTCCGTGTATTCTGGAAATAACTTGCCTTTTATTGCGATCGAAGCCGTGCTCCTTAAGTTTTTTTCCCTAGTCAGCTACAGGTGTGTGTGCTCCACAGTCCCTGTGAGCTGTCAGATGATCTGAGCTGCAGATCTAACGGAGAGAAGCTCCTGGAGCTCCGCATCGCTCCCGTTTATCATCTCAGCTGATTCTGTTTACAAAAACAAAACTTATGGTCGTGTTTACTTTCATTTTCAACGTAGTTCCCGGCCGGAGCTCAGCATTAATTCATCGCGTGGTCATGACACCTCCCTCTTTTGCGCCAAGGCTTAATGTGCGTTTATAAGACCGGCTAAGCCGCAATATTACCGCAATATTACCACAATAACTACCAAGCGTGGCGGCACAAATGCCGCAAAATTCCTGCAACGTGATACCGCCACGGCGCGTTCATAAGAAACACGTTGTGGTAATATTACGCTGATTTGCCGGCACGGTGTGTCTTATAAAAGAGGCTTCTGTGATATCCTTCAGACCAGCTCTTTCTAGCCATTGGTAGGATTTCTTGATATCAGCCACTTCAGTTATCTGTCGGTACATCCCATGTAGGGGTTTGTCCTCCCACGATGGTATTTCCAGCGTCTTCTCTTCTGTTCACCATCGTCTGAGACATTCACTGAGCACGTCATCTGTTGGGTCATCTGTCTTGACCTTGATGTACTTATGGATCTTGGATGTTTCATCCTGGACAGAGGCTCTCACACTCACTAGTCCTCAGCCTCCTTCCTTAAGGTTTTTGGCTGTGGCTTTCATATATATATATATATATATATATATATATGTATATGTGTGTGTGTGTGTGTGTGTGTGTGTGTGTGTGTGTGTGTGTGTGTGTGTGTGTGTAATACACATTTTTTATAGCTGTACCTGAAAATTACTGTACTCTTTTTGTTTGTAACTCAGTCATCCAGAGCATCAGCCTAACTGTTATTAACTTTTTTGTGATTACTATCCTGGCTTGTGTAGATCCTCCCCATGTAATCACCTTCATGATCATTTCCTTTCTTTGTAGCACTTGACTGAGACTTTTCAAATAAGTTTCACAAACCTCATCACAGCTGGTGTTGTTGTCATTCTGTTGCGATACTTTGAGTCTATAACCAGCATCCATGTTCATCATCAGTCTTTTAATGCTTGCATCACAGGCGCTGTATTGCAGGCGGCTGAAGCCTTCTTTTGGGGAGACTCCGGCTGGATGCATGCAATGTACTTTACACAGCTGCTGCCTCTCTGGTGGATGTTAGTACTGCACATTACTTCCAAGCGTTTTTTTTTCCCTCTCAAAAGTAAAATTCAGATTCAGAGCTTTTCAGACAACATACAGAGCTTGAGCCCAAGTAGCCACCCCCTAACCACGCCCCTGATGCAGGCAATGGTCGTTGAAGTAAATTTTAACGTTCAGTTCAGGGTGGCCAATCGTATTTCAAAAAGAACAAGTTTTACAGTTTTTCAGTAAACAAGACCTTTTTATTGTTTTACTGGTAAACGTCTCCTGTGATGAACTGGCAACCTGTCCAGGGTGTACCCTGCCTGCACTGTTAACCCGGATAAGTAGAGCTTACTTAAAAAACTCAGGTAACCCGTTGCCTTAAATTTTTTAAGTGATGAAGCATTAGTTGAGTGAGTGCAGTGGACTACATTCAATACACTTGAACCCTTAATAGAGTGAAATGTAATTTTTGAGTTGAATGTACTATAGTTACAGAGTTACAGTAACTAAAGATACTTAGATGAAACAACTATTAAACACCCATTTATATAACTCAGCTTGTTTTTAAGCATTACTCTATTTCCCATTTAACCAAATTGTACATTTTAACTGACACTGAAAGATGCCAGCTAACTCATGCACCACATGACTGCAGGCAGTCAGTCAGTGTTGAACTCATGGTTACTGAGACCAGAGCCTAGGAACCACCACCTTATATGCAGTGGAACCGCACAGTGGTCCCATTCCTGAGACCTTCCTCCTCACTTATGGTGCCAACATGATGGAACAAATAACCCCACCTTTGCAACACAGAACAAAGCAATAACTAAGAACAACACACAACCTAACACAACACAACCTCCCACACACAATAAACATGCATAAACACCCCAAAATACAATAAAATAGCTAAGAAAATGACTACCCACAATGCACCTTACCCACTGCTGCTTTCACAGTGGGTGGGGTCATTTTTTTATCTATAAATTGCATTTTAAAGTTGAATAAACTCTGGTCATTGGCCTAAGGCT
Organism: Aphyosemion australe; assembly: GCA_006937985.1. Taxonomy (NCBI): domain Eukaryota; kingdom Metazoa; phylum Chordata; class Actinopteri; order Cyprinodontiformes; family Nothobranchiidae; genus Aphyosemion; species Aphyosemion australe. The sequence goes on from SSNS01000009.1 coordinate 3,764,404, forward strand.
TCAAACATGGGGTGGAAAACTTGCTTGTTAGAACTTCAGTGCAGCTGAGTTCTTCCTCTTTGTTCTGTGTGTCTCTGTTCTGTCTCTAAAGAGTCAGAGCTCCTCAGCATCTGGTCAGAACTGGTATGAACCAGGTTTTTGGAGGTTGCAACCAAGCAAACTTGATTATTTTAAGTAGTTGAACTCAAACATATAGGTACAATAAGCTAGGCCAATATGTATAAGTGGTATTAAAATTACACATGTTTAAGTAAACTGAACTCAGTTTGTTTAAGTAGCGAGTACTGATTGGACTTAAAAACACATTTACAATAAGAAAGGACATGAAACAGGTCAGCTAGCTCAGGATTAGCAAGTAATGTTAACAATTTAGAAACATTTAAGTAATGTGAACAAGATCATTTGAGTTTAATTAAATCTGGGTTTACAGCATACCCAAAGACTGCTGGAGATCGGCACCAGCCTCCCGCGACCCTGCATGGATAAGCGGGTATAGACGATGGATGGATGGATGGTAAAACATCTCCCCTCCCAGTATGGTTGAACTGTTGATGCATTGCTGCACCAGGCTGAGGCTGCTAGTGTAGGGTCTAAGTATTGTCTACACTGGTAAAGTCTCCTGGTTTGGTTGACTGGTGAAACATTTTAAATGTAGAGGGAGTGTTTCTTAAATTGCAAATCAATGTATTAGGACAGAGGCTGAAGGTTTGTTGCAGCGTTAATGACTTCAGCATTGCAAAAATGGACAAAGATACATTATCAAGCCTATAAATAGGGTGGTAACTGGGGTGGTGGGATATTTTCATTGGCAGCTGCCGCTCTGTGCCACCCCCTAGAACTACCACTGGGTCCTAAACAAAAACCAGGATGTCTGGGTCAGTAGCATTAGATTAATTGGACCCTGTGGGGGTTGGGATTTTTGGGGGTTTGCTTCTCAAAGATGCCACTGGATCCCATCAGATTTTATTCTGGGGAGTTGAGGCTCTGTGAACCCCTCAGACACATTTGATCCACTACAAAGTACTTTTTGAAAGTACTTTTTCAAGTAGTTTTTGAAAGTCTGGGGGGTTTGGTTAATCTTCATCAATATTTAGGCACCAGGAAGATGTCAAAACAGCATAATCTTAAAAGCCAGGATTAAGATGTTACTTACCAGTGGTCATAATCCTGTGGCTGATTTGTGTAAACGGGACCTTTTTAACTTAATTTGCAAAAATATACAACAGATGTTCACATATTATAACGTGATTAAGATGCATGCAATAAATATTTTTGTTGGTGCCAGAATTGGGGGAAATTTTAAGAATGCACTTGCACTGAGAAAATAAATTCTAGATAAGAGGTTTGAGGTCATATGACCCCCGCTAGCACACAGAAATAAAACTGTAACCCTGTCCAAAAACTGTCAAATTGCTTCATTGTAGGGAGATATGCATTCTGGGGCTATAATTAAATCAAAAGCAGATTTTCACATCAAATGGTGGTGTGATTGTGCTGTGTTTGTGTGGGATTGATCTCTCACCCTCTTCTCTGCATGTGGGTGGTTAGAGAGGAGGCAGCAGGAGATCACAGGGAGGAGCTGTGCTGGCTCTGTGTCCTTAACCTGTTCATAGAGGAGCAACGGCGGGTGGAGGGGGGAAAGCGTACCCTCGGCCCGATATGGAACACCAGGTGGCAGGAAGTGGGCAGGAAGCCTTTGAAGATGACCCTTGGTCTCTGCGCAGAGATGACCTCAGTGATCGATTCAGCTTGGGATGGCAGGGAGGGGAGCAAGGTGCCCCTCAAGGGCCCGCAGACCACTCAGATCTATTATGGCTGCAGAGGGAAAGATTTCTAGTCACTAGACAGCCAAAGTCGATACAGAGATTTTGGAAGGGTAGCCAAGACGGCACATTTTAAATATCAAGATGGTGAAAAATTGATCCAGTGTCAATTAAAACACTAGTGTTCTATACTTGAGAAACTGTTGTAGAAGTCAAAAAATAAACAAGATTCAACCTTATCCGTTAGCCTTTTGTTATGCTATAAATAGCTGAAATAAGAAGAAAATACAGAACATAATGAATCAGGAGTCTCATTCATAATGCTCATCCACAAATGTGCAGGCTACCTTGTGTTTTAGCCAAAATTCTGGAGGAGGTGAGTACCATCAGTGTCTATGCTCACTCCTGAGTAATAATGCGTCTACTGACAAAGATGCAAAAGCAAACACACTTAAACTCACAAACAGGAACTCGAAGTCTGACCCCAACCCCCACCCCAGAGGAAATCAAAAACATCAAATGATGCATTTGATTTCCTCAGCAACCAATGGTGTTGCAGCGTTGCATACTCTCTGCCCTCTGATAGGTCTTTGTCACTCTCTTCATCTCCAGACTCGTGCTTTTCCCTATAATCCCCCTCCTAAAACACAAACGGGCCAATCCCGGGACGAGGCTCAGGGGCTGGGGAGGGATGGAGCAGCTGAGGCATGGAAAGAATGACGGATGTGGTTCAGAAAGAGAGAAAGGAGCAGCAGAAGCTGATGGTGATGTGAGAAGGAGCTAGTGTGTTATTATTAATAAAGCATTTTTTTAAAGTGAGCACATCAAAGCTCGCAGGGGCTATGCTATCGTACATGAAAGTAACGCACTATGGCTTAATGTTTCCTAAGGCGTGTTATGGTGACGCTGCTTTGATTTGAAATGCATTGTGTGGAAAATGGATTTACAGGAGTGCAGTGAAAAACGCCTGGTTGTGGGCTCAGACCATAATTTAAAACCTGACCTCATGGATTCTTCAAAGTCTCTGCTAGAGCAAAGATTTAGTGTCTCCTTACAGTAAGTGTGTGAGACCTAAACCACGGCAACAACAAGTAAACACACACACACACGCGCAAAAACACAGAACAGGAAATAGCTGTGACAACAACACCAACAAGGTCAAGGTGTGTATTGTTAAAGGATTTTAATTATTATTCCTAATTTATCTCATCCTTATTCTTCATGAGCAAAAAGGTGTCACACCTTATTACGCCGTGCCCCTCCGCCAATCAAGACCTGCAGGAAGTGAGATTTTTTTTTCCTTTTTTTCCACTGTGCCCCCATGGAAAAGGTAATTATCCTAATCTACCTTCCTCCTGTGCTGCAGTTCCAGTGGCACACTGGTTCAGACCACCTCCGTGGTTTCATTATCAGCGCTGGGACTCACTAATGGCTTGGCGGTTTCACCGTGCAGGCTGCTGGTGAAGAGAAACCACGAGAGATAGGAAAAGAAGAAGGAGGAGGAGGAGGAAAAAATAAGACGCTAAAGAGCAAGGGGTCGCCGCGAAGGTTAACATCTCAATCAAGAGGGACAGCACTCTGGAGTCCGGCTGCTTTCCTTTTCTAAAAGTCAGTGATAGAGGATGAAGCAACAGGGGAAAGTGATGTCAAAGAGGCAGTCAGGACATCCACCAAAGTGCTCTCTGCATGGCTGGATGACCATGACGCCGATGCGTTTGAAGTGCCTCCCGTACACACCTCAACCCTCCATGTTTGCAACAGCTAACCTCACCGCATACAGAAGGACTGGGGGTGGGAACTCGGCTTCACTTTTTATTTTTTCATGACAAATGACACCCTGACAGTTGGGAAAAAAATGCTGGGGTCCCTGAACAGATTTCTCAGTTATAAAAATAAAATGTGTTGGATCAGACAAAGACAGACATTTTAGATTCTACTTTTGAACCCCAACGAGAGCAATGACAAATGCCACCCCACCCCCTCTCCGTCTGTGCCATAATTGTTTTTTTTTTCTTCTCTTTTTCTTTCCAGAAATGTCATATAGATAAGAGGTGATAAATCTATATGGCACAAACAGACACAGACTTCTTCCAAGTGTACATAGCATATAGGCTGACAGATTGAGATGGTGTTGCCTTTGCGTCTTAGTAAATTGGCATGCAAGCTTTAGGCATTCTTTCTATTTTAAGGAATTCCTCCGAAACATTTAGAAACAGGGAGGGAACCTAAACGCTTTGCCCCGGAGGTGATAAAAACATGCTGGGGTTAAAAATAGTGCAGTAATAGTTTTGTTTCTGCCTAAACTCCAGAAAACTGAAACTGCATTGTTTAATAGCTTCTACCTACTGTGAGTGTCGGTGTTGATGTTTACTGTCATCACATCATATGTCAAACGCATATTGTAGCATAATGCTAATGATGTCAATTTGAATATTGAATATTATAATGCAACTCCTGGTCCCGTCTACACTGTAAGAAATAAAATGTTGAATTTACTTATGTCAACTGCTTCCAATCATGCTTAAATGTAGAGTATATACTATATACTTTAAATATAACAATGTATTATACTCTTCACCTTTACGCAGCTAAGTTTAGTGGAACCAGCTGATATAACTTGGTTAAGTAAATTCAACATTTCTGTGTTGTATCTCATTGTCTCAGCATTTGTGTTTAAACTAAAGTCTTAAAAATTGTGCAACTTTGACTATATTATTTTTTATTTTCATCTTCGATTCATAAACATCTGCAGATAAAAAACAGCTACCACTTGGATGTGGTGAGATCAAATACATTTTTTTTGTTGAATAGAGATATAATTTAGATTCAAAACTGAAAAAATCCAGAAAAATTAAACTATTACCAGCTATGTTCAGTCAAATTGAAAAGCAAAACTCTTAGGCCCTGTCCACACGTAGCCGAGTATCTCCCAAAACAAAGATATTTTTCTACGATTCGGGCTGTCATCCACACAAAAACGCAGATTTACACAATGAAAACGAATCTTTTTAAAAACTCCAGTCAAAGTGAAGATTTGCGTTTTCAGAGTTTCCGTGTGGACAGAAATAACCGGAGTTTTAGGTTTCACAACGTCACTGTCTGTGACAAAAATGCTAACGACCCATGTGCGACCTGTGTTTACACTCCAACATGGATGCCCTCAGAGCTGTGCTCGCGTTATCAATCATCCAAGCGCTTTTTGATGCTTGTTGACTTTATACTCCAAAACTACATCTAAGAGCAATTCTACCTCCTTATCAGTCCACACAAGCGAGCTAGACGCCATGTTTCATGTTTTGTTGAAGTTGAGCAGGAAGATGAAATGGATAGGATTCTGGGGAACTACTGCCCCCTACAGGTCTGGCATGCCTATGAACGTACTTAACAATGCACTCATGCGGTTACGTGTGAATGGAGTTTTTTCTAAAAACGAGGTGGTGTGGACGCTATTTTTTGGGATATTCGTTTTTAACTCATTCACTGCCATTGACGACTTTAGTTGTCAATCGCGTTTTTTTACGGGGTGCGCGTCGGAACAAGCCCCCGCACCGTGAGAACAAACATCACGTGTCTAAAGCTGATCTTCATCCGTGTATGTCACACGTCACGTGATCAGGAAGCAGAAAATGAATGAATTAGAAGATCGTTTTGGGACGCTGCTGTGAAAAAAAGCGATGCGCCAGCCGGAAATGCTTCTGCAGCTCACGCTTCAACAACAGATTGTGAAAGAATGGATAAAGCTAGAAATACAGCGATTCTTCCTGATGTAAGAAGTGAGTCTACTCTTTGTTTTGGTAGTTTTGGCGTTTACATGATCATAGAGCACAATGATCTGTGACTCTTCAAAAACAGTAAAAACGCTCAAAAACGCTGGCAGTCAGGGGCTTTCTGATCAGAAAACGGCTGGCAGTTAATGAGTTAAAAAAAAAACCTGGCATCGTGTGGACAAGGCCTTTTATAATATAAAATTATCATTTTCTATTTGTATCCAACCACATTCATTGGTCTGCAGATTTAATTTATTTAACTAAATCATTTTATATTACAGTGTGACAATAATAGATATAAAGTGCTTGACATTTACATTAAATGTGAGGTAATAAAACTTTATATCATGCACTTTATTCTGTGCTGTCCTGCACATGACCACCCCCCCTTTGAGGATGACTATCACTCTGGGTCAACACATCTTTTCATCAACTTTAACTGAATTTACCTACGTTTCTTATTATTCTTAAGGCAGTAACACAGACATGAGCTGAAGTGATGTTCTCCAAGCAGAACCTAGAACAAAATCACACCTAATATAAAAAGAAAAGGACATAAAAACACCTCACCTTCTTATTATAGTGAGATTTAAAACAGGAAAGGTTTAATAAAGTGAGTAACGCCTCTTATCTTGTTACAGCACACCGTTTTTGTTGGGAAAACCTGCATCTTGGCTGCATGTCACTTTGACACTCGCCCGCAACATTAACGTGACGAGCGTATAAACGAAGGTGACAGTAAATGGGCTTGTCAGGGTTCAGGTGATTATTAATATCTTGTGCAGCCAATTATTGCCATCAGTCACATCCAGCCTGAAACCCAGCAAGAGGTTGGCTGATCCAGCAACTGTGTTTTATTTAAAAAGATGCAACAAATAAGATTATTATTATTATTATTATTATTATTATTATTATTATTATTATTATTATTATTATTATTATGTTGATTTCTACTTGTTTTGTAAAAGTTTTAGTGCTGAGCAATGTGACTCCCTACCATAAATATTTTGGCTTTTCAGTGACTAAGATGTTTGAAGATGAAAGCGCACAAAGCTCAGAAAAGAGACGGAACAAGTTTTTCTACATGTTTTGAATATGAAAACCTTTCGTTGCTTCCATAAAAAAACTCTGAAGGAATGTAAAAGCCTGCTCTGCAGCTTCGTTGCTTTGACAGACCGAAATAGGAAGCAGCTGGAACGAGTGTTCCTCTCAAAGAAGCTTCTAGAACAAATGAATTTTTTTATATATATACGCTGTCAAAAAGAGTGAAAAACACACAAACAGCAGCGATGGGGAGTATAACTAACACACCTAACGCTGTCAGGTAAAATGTTTTGTTTTCTGTTTCTGGATTAATTGCATACTTTGGAGCTGCACCTTTAATGAAGTAGCACAGCCTAGCTACAACTCTACATCTTACACACTCTAGTGGTGCAGCAAAGAGAATAAAGATATGAGCACATTTTCAGGAACTGGATACACTGCTACACACAGTAAAATGATTTGTTTAAAGAAATATTTTATCTGACTATAAATGCATGAATTCAATACATTGTAGCTCCATTTGGTATCAAATTCCCCTCCGGGTCCTGAGGGAAACAGGCTTGTTGGCTGCTAAATTTTCCTCTATACTCACCTGATGGTTGCTAGCTGCATCTGTCAGTCATTTGGAGCTGAATGGTTAATATTCAGTGACTTTTTGAGCTTTTTCATTGAAAACAGCTGTTTTAAAAGCTGAAACAGACACTGTGCTAGCGAGAGTGAACCAAAATAGTTCATTTGTGAACGTGACAGATTAAGAATGAGATAAAGCTCTGTATAAAGTGGTATAAACCTCAGCGGAACCACCATGAATAGGAATTCAAGAACCACACTATCATTGGCTGTCACTTTAATTCAAACCAGAGCATCAAAATATTATAAATAACCATTTTCAGACATAAAGATTGTTTGTTTTTTTATTTAAGTGTTTCAACAGTTCCCAACATAAAAGAAACACCAACACGTTTGCCTTCTACACAAGCTTTGAGGTGTGAGGTTTTGTTCACTTTGTGATTTAATTATTTATCACTTCGTTTTTCTGTGGCAGAATCTTGCTTTACTTTTGAAACACTTGGGATCTCTGGATCCTCCTTTTAAATCCTTATCTTACTTGGCTCCAACTCTGTTGTTGGTCACAAATTGCAAATAACGTCCATGAGAGAATTCCCAAAAGGACACAAAATGTTCCTGATTGTTCTCAGTTTCTTTATGTAGATCACAGGGCCTCAATTTTGTGTCAATGCAATTTTGAGCAAGTTTAAAATTTAAAAGACATTCATCCATCCATCCATCCATCCATCCATTTTTGTCCGCTTATCCGGGGTCGGGTCACGGGCAGCAGCCTAAGCAGAGAGGGCCAGTCTTCCCTCTCCCCAGCCACTTGGGCCAGCTCCTCCAGGGGAATCCCAAGGAGTTCCCTGACCAGTCGAGAGACATAGTCCCTCTAGCGTGTCCTGGGTCTTCCTTTGGGTCTCCTCCCGGTTGGACGTGCCCGGAAATCCTCACCAGGGAGGCGTCCAGGAGGCATCCTAATCAGATGCCCAAGCCACCTCAACTGGCTACTCTCGATGTGGAGGAGCAGCGGGTCTACCCCGAGCTCCTTCCGGATGACCGAGCTTCTCACCCTATCTCTAAGGGAGAGCCAAGACACCCTGCAGAGAAAACTCATTTTGGCCGCTTGTATCCGTGATCTCGTTCTTTCAGTCAATACCCAAAGCTCGTGACCATAAATGAGGGTTGGAACATAGATCAAATAATAAATCAAGAGCTTCGCCTTCCAGCTCAGCTCTCTTCACCACGACAGACCGGTACAACAACCGCATCACTGCAGACGCAGCACCAATCCGACTATCGATCTAGTACTGCTCAACTTTTCCCTCATCCGTGAACAAGACCCTGAGATACTTAAACTCCTCCACTTGAGGCAGGACCTCGTCCCTGACCTGGAGAAGGCATTCTACCATTTTCCAACTCAAGACCATGGTCTTGGATTTACAGCTGATTTTCATCCCAGCTGCTTCACACTCAGCTGCAAACCACTCCAGCGACAGCCGGAGATCACGTCTGATGAAGTCAACAGGACCTCATTTAAAAGATGTCTTCAAAAATAGTCACATTGTCATTTGTGAATGAGTGGGTGGGTAAATGGCTGATTGTGTTGTAAAGCACCTTGGGGAGCTCTACAAGGCACTATATGAAATACAGGCCATTTTACCATTTTGAGTATCTGGATCCTGTCAGCATTTTGTGCAGGTGTGGATGACGCCATTCTAAAGGAAAAGATGCTTTAAGACTAAATTACAAAGATAAATTTTGCACCATTTGTTTTGCGGTGACATCATATGCCCCTTGTGATCTGACCACAAATGAAACTTGTCTTAAAAGTGTCAAACAAATCAGGAAGCAGACATTTGCATAGTTTTGCTCAATTTGGAGCCTCTACAGGTACGACCAGTGAAATATGGACATTTTACATTCTGTCGTCAGTAAGACTCAAATATTTTATCATTAAATTAAAAATAAAAACTATTTTGCTTCCACATTGGGTAGATTTTCCATCTACAGTCGACGTTGGGTTTAGGTCTGCAAGTCCTGCCTGATTGTTGCAACAGAGGAGGACACCTGGGCAACAAACTGGGAATGCACCAGTGAGAACATTCAGAGACACATCAGTTAGACATGCAGGTCTGTGATGAAGAGAGCAGTTTACGTTCCAGCAGAAGCAGCTTTAGAGTCAGTGACTCAAAGAAACTGAACAAACTGATAAAGAAGGCTGGCTCGGCGCCTGTGGATTTCTCTGGAACCCCTGAAGCTGATTGTAGAAAGAATAATGTTTCACAAGCTGCTTAACAGAACCTTAAACTCTCGACACAACAAACTGATCAAACAACACAATATCTTCATAAACAACCAACAGCTGTGCTGCAATATTTAGTTGTTTTCTTTCCTGTTGGGAAAAAAAAGATTTATTTTCATTTACACTGCAAACAATTTTGGATTGTTGGTGGAGTTTTTATTTACTTAAATTGTATGTATCCAATTTGTTTATTTGGCAACAACAGTAAAACTCCTTGTACTCATCTCAGAGGGAGTGCACCAATGAGTGGTGCCGTCATAAAAGCACCACCTGTAGGTGCATAAACACAAAATCTGCTCTGTTTTACCGTCATCACAAAGGAAGCTTGTTAAATCATATTTATGAGTTCAAAATAAAAAAAATATTGAATGTAGATTTTTGGGCTGCTGTGATAATTTCAATTAATGTGAATTTTTTTGTTCTTAAAAACCTGTTTTATAACAATTCAGGACTGCCTAAAGACTTTTCAAAAAGACATTTCAGCAGGGTAATTGGTTTAAATGTCATAAATAATCTTTTTCTTGATTTATTTCCTAAAGTGTTACCCAAAAGCTCAATTTTGTCTGCACTTCCTAAAATTACTGCACTTTGGTCACTTCACATCTTGATTTATCTAGTATTCCACTTTTTCAATCAAATCCTCCCAGATAGACACACTGTTTTGGATCCTTGTGAATCCCACTGGGGTACATTTTGTGTGAATTTTTCTTTCTAAAACTAAAACTTTTGCAAAAGGCATTCTTCATCACACACACAGAATTCCAAATTCCAAACTTAAAGACCCATCCACCATCCATCCTTCTGTTGTCCTCCGCTTATCTGGAGTCGGGTCGCGGGGGCAGTAGCCTAAGCAGAGAGGCCCAGACCTCCCTCTCCCCAGACACTTGGGCCAGCTCCTCTGGGGGAATCCCAAGGCGTTCCCTGGCCAGACGAGAGACAAAGTCCCTCCAGCGTGTCCTGGGTCTTTTTCTAGGTCTCCTCCTGGTTGCACGTGCCCAGAAAACCTCACCAGGGAGGTGTCCAGGAAGCATAACCAGATGCCTGAGCCACCTCAACTGGCTCCTCTCGATGTGGAGGAGCAGTGGATCTACTCCAAGCCCCTCCTGGATGACTGAGCTTTTCACCCAGACACCCTGCTGAGAAAACTCATTTCGGCCGCTTGAATCTGCGATCTCGTTCTTTTGGTCACTACCCAAAGCTCGTGACTATAGGTGAGGGTAGATCGACCGATACAACGCCCGCATCACTGCAGACGCAACACCAATCTGCTTATTTACAAAGACATTAAGTTTATTTTTCAAAAGATTTAGAATAACACATAAAACCAGCAGACAAATGTAGCTATCATGCAAAAAGTAGCAAAGATATGACTTGTAGGGCAAAAACGGGAATGCAATTATCTTGCGCCTCAGATTTAAATCAACATTTAAAGTCTTTATTGTGAAACTGTTTGTGTTTGTTTGTGGAAACCAACATAGACGTTTTTGGAACCATCAGGGAGGATTTTGATTAATGTTTTCTTTTTACAAACACTCAAAAGACCCTGATAATGTATTGGATAAACAGTCTTTTAACTGGATAGGCCATAAGCACATCTATCAGTAGATGAACCTGAAGCAGACTCTGCACTGAACTCATTACGTTGACACTCGTGTTCCCTAAATCTGATCTGAAACACGCAGGTTGGAACATGACAAGATGCTCAGTCTTCTAATTATGAATCACATGAATCCAGATGTCCGTTTTCTCCCATTCAGAAACAAAGTTTACTTTAGGCTTTGCAGAGAAGTTCGTCATTTAGTCAGACAATGGGAGAGGATTAAAAGATGCCAGTGCAGCAGCACTAGTCAACAACCTAAGTCAATACTCCCCACTGGGCTGCATGCCTTTCCACAAACACAAGCAATTCTTTTTAAAGACCTCAGCACTAGATAGAAACATCAATTACAGTAAATTACACCAAAACAGTGTGTAACACTTCAATTTGTTTAATCTCCCAAGCTGTCTGAGCTGTTTTGAATGAAAGTAAAGCAGAGCAGCGTAAGATTATGCATTCAATAGGCCTAAGATGACTTTCACTGTCATGCTCTGGTCATGAAAATGCATAGAATAGGAGTTATTTATAGTCTGATTCTGTTGCTCTGAAAGCATGAATTCTCTAAAATGTCCTTCCACGGCACGGCCTCATTTGATTTTTTTTAGATAGCTGCACTCTGCTGCAGCTTAAAATCCTCTTCAGCTCCAATGTGTGCCCAGATTTCTGCTGGCATTGGGACTTTAAGGGAATACAAATGATCCTCCCGGGTTAGTAGTTCATAATGCTTAGAGGACTTGCAAAGGCAACATTAGGATGCTTCAAGTGTTCTACGGGGCTTTCACTTGAACGTCTTGGGGCACAGGTTGACAATTTCTGCAGAAGGAAATGGTAATGAAGGCGCTGGAAGTCAGTTTATTCCTTTTTTTATGCTCAGCAGAGCCACAAAAACAAACTATTAAAGGTAGAAGCTGCAGAACCAAACATGGTCCCATTTTAACTAAGCAGTGCATCAACGTCGGCCCTTGCCGTGATTATCCAGGAGGGGTATTGGTTGCTGTGGACAAATGAAGATTTGGCTGTTTTAGTGAATGTTTTGGGGAGGGTGGGGGGGTATTGGGGTGTTGCAGGGGGGGCTGCAGTAAATGAAAGACAAATGCAAGTAGTGCCCACTCAGCTATTTTCCCAGTCAAGATCAAAGGCACGCTGGACCGGGCGCTCCACGGGAAACTTGAGATGGGTCCTGCCTTTGTTTGCTGTTGCTATGCGACCTGCAGAATGCTGAAAGTGTTTGCAGTGGGGTACAACATCAAAACCATTTCCAGTATAAATTTTTAAGACAGCCTTTCTGTTTGTGTCCGGGGCTTTGAATTTACTGAGCAAACCAAACAGACTAATGATTTCTCTCTCTCTCCCTCTGTGTGTGTGTGTGTGTGTGTGTGTGTGTGTGTGTGTGTGTGTGTGTGTGTGTGTGTGTGTGTGTGTGTGTGTGTGTGTGTTTGTCGTGGAATAATGTTTGTTTAATAAAGAAAAATGGCGACACACGACTGTACATGTACACGCTTGTCACTCATGCGCATGATATCTTTGTTTTGGAGGTACGGAAGCAACTTCGCGCACAAAAAAGACTGACAGAAAGATGAGAGAACAACATTTATTTAGTTTACCAGAAACGAGCAGATTGTGAGGTTGCATAAAATCACAACTTCAGCATGGCTTGAGAGATTTATCAGCGTAGGTTTGGCTTTCAAACAAAACTAATTATGAGGTTGTTATATATTAATGGGCCCCATGATAGTCAGAGTGGCTAGACATGTGTCACAGAGAGCTCATTACATATCATTAGTTCAACACTTCAATAATGTCTACACCTGCTGGGTGGGAGATAATGACTTGGCCTCTGGTATTTGCAGGACTATTGTCTACTAGGCAAAGCACCACCAGGAGAATAAATCCACAGGCTTATGACGAGAAACTGATAAAGCTGCACACCAACCTAAAGTGCATGCATTTTGAAGCTAAAGTGAATGCAGTGCATGTGTTAAAACTCCAGAAATGAGCATCTTGAGAAACATTATTCTCTTTTCTTAACAAATTCATATGCATATATGATAACGTTTCATATTTTCCTGCCCTATTTGTGACAGTAGCTTCATAATTATTTTACTATTTGTGTTTCGTAGTCCTGCATGACTCACCACATTGCATAACTCTAAACAAACTGACCTCAATCTTCATGGCTTCATGTCAAAAATCAACTCTTTAAAACTATAAATCTGGTTTAAAGCCAAGAAAAAGCTTTCAGAGGAACAATCTGTTGTCATGAGTTCATCCTCTTTACATTAGGTTGTTCTTGTGGCTAACGGGGCACATAAAAGCTGCACTTGCCAAAAAAGGTGATTTTCATTTTTGGAATAAAGAAAACGAGAATACTGCCATGCCTGCCTTGTGTTTCCTCTGCTTGAGCCAGCTGGCACAACACCGGCGTCCTCTCCCAGGCTCCCAGTTTGCACTGATGACAATGGCAACCGGCAACAGCATGGCATGTACAAAAAAATGATTAAAAATACCCAAAAGCCGAGGAATCTTTGAGTGATCTGAAGGTATAGCTAAAGATCAACCACTCTGTCAAAGGAAACACGCAGGTGAGCTGGTTTGATGTAGAACTTCTTGTCTGTAAGCCTCTAACACATTTGAATAACCTTTAAAAAGAGCCAGTTGCTTGCTGGAAAAGGGGATGAATGAGGTTCCCTGAGGATTCTGGGTTTGTATCCTCTAACAGGCTGAGTTTCTTCCAACTAACAAGAACTAAAAATGGCCTACATTCAAGTGTGTCATGAGCTTATGTGCTGTGTCCTGCCTTAACTCGCTCCAGTCGGAACGCCCGGGCGCGCTTGTGAGGCTTTAAGAGAAAACACGCAGGACACAGCAGGCAAAAAGGGATGAGACAAAACAGATTCATCTTCCCAACATCTGTTTCACCCCTTTAAGAAAAAGAGTGGAGGCTAATCCTGCTGTTCAGATGGAAGAAAGAGTTGTCTTGTCTTGTCACTGCACACACACACACACACACACACACAGATCCACCCCTGCGTGACATCACAGCGAAACACGCCGCTGCCAAATCGCTCATCAGCAGCCGGAATTCACTTTAATTGCTGTGAGGATGGCTGCTGCGATAACTGAACATCATGTAGATTCATTACTGCTACGTGCAAATCTATTATCAGCTTGAATTAGTTTTTGACTAAAAAAAACTCTTTGCTCATTTGGCTGCCACCTGCTACTCGTTGATACAAATGATTAACTAGTTATTACAGCGGGAAGAAGGGATGAAACAATGTTTGATTTAATTCAGATTATAGAGGTTTATGACATCATTTAAACCAGGAACCACTTGTTCACTGGGTGTCCTTATTTGCAGAGAGCAATACTGCAATTAATAAATCATCTGTGAGAAGAGCGATGAATAATGCAGCCATAAGAACTTTGTATAAATAAGCAGCATGAAAACACAGTGGGGAGGGTTTGAATCCTAAAAAAAAGTACAAACGATGAAAAGCTAATAAGTTCTAAGGCCTGACAAAAACATCTGATGGCTGTTCAAATTTTAATCTATGGTTAATTTAGATAGCAATAAGTGATGAGGGCATTTCATTCAGTCAGTTCAATTATCATCTGTTTCAGATCAAGAGGTGGATGTTTAAAACTTAACAAAAGCTGCTTTTTTATGAATTTTGTGCTTGTGTGTGTGTGTGTGTGTGTGTGTGTGTGTGTGTGTGTGTGTGTGTGTGTGTGTGTGTGTGTGTGTGTGTGTGTGTGTGTGTGTGTGTGTGTGTGTGTGTAAAATGTTTCAGACCGGGATTTCAGTTGTTTTTCCGTTTGTTTGTTCTTTGTCTTAACAGGCCTGAGTGATAAGTCTGCCCCAGTAAGCCCGGAAGCCTCCTCCTCAAGAGTTCACCTCCATCTCGGTCGATGACTGCTGCCTGAACTCTGTACCCCCACTGAGACAATAAAACGGCTGGATGACTAGAGGAGTAGCGGAAAGGCCGCTGGTTTATAACTCCGGAGAGGCAGAGCAATCCAGATTGTGTGAAGACAAAGATTTTGTTTGAAATTCTCCCAGTCTGAGGTCAGAAGGTCAAAGTTACCTTTTCGGTTTCCTGAAGGCAGATGGGAAAACGCAAGCTGGAGCACACCGGCTGCTTTCCTTCAGCTTAAGACAAAAGAGACGTCTCCGTGAATCTCTGCAGGATCGGATCACTCGGGTCAGCGACAGATGGATTAACTACATGAATCTTCTCCACTCAAAAACAACCTTCACATATTGAATTTGATGCTGAAATCAACCATTCACCGCTAAGAACGAGCTAACTCCTCACACAGGAGGAGCATCATTTCTACTACTCAGGTCTGATTAGGACATAAATGATTTAATTAAGAGTGCTGATGTTAACAAGTCATTGATTTCAATTAACATCCTCATTAGGGAGCTGAATTCAATCATATTTGGGCAAAGAAAAATGTTCTGACCCCTTTTTCAGCTAATGTTCAGATCAGAAAACTAAAACACAATCAACTTTATTTCAATGTTTTTATAGAAAAACAAAATTATTGCAAAAATCCTTCCTTGTGACGCTCTAATTCTACTGCAGCATCACTAACACCTAAAAGAAACATAAACCCAGCGTATTTCTCAAATTAAACTTCTTTCCTCTAATCACAACAGAATGCATAATGTTTATTTAAATGGATGAAAAAGCAGCATAACTTAAAACCCTCGGCCAACATTATGTAAAGAAGGTCTATTATGATATAAGGGTTGTTTTCAGCTTTCATCTTTTCACACTGAGAGATTCCCCTTTTCATTCTAACGGCATTAGAAAGGAGAGAAAGAGCCAGAGACAGAGGAGTTAGGCTGACGTCACAGTCCAAGAGTCACCCGCCGTGCGCTCGGCGTCGCCCAGTAAAGACTTATCCGCAAAGAAGTTTGGACGGACAATGTGGGTGGACAGGGCGTGAAACTACTATCATCATCAGTTCTGAATGAAAAAAAGAAAACATATCTTCCACAAAAAAGGAGGCTCATTCCAATTCAGCTGCGTTGTTAGGACAACGAGAACCATCCCTCAGATGATTAGTTCCACTTCAAAAGAATTTACTTTCTGCAGTGGAAACGTCCCCCTTTTGTGTCCTTACACAGGGTTTTCTCAGCCCAAAAGAAGAATCGTATGTTTAGTCAGCCTGTTTATTATTCCTTCTGTTCACACTACAATTGTATTAAATAAATAGAGTACAACCAACAAAGGCCTATTAGCCCATAAACATGTCCAGGGACACACAAAAAGACTAAATCACAGTCTCTGCACAGGAATTAAGATACTCGGGCGAAAAGGGAGCTACACACAACCAACTCACAGTCAGTGCGTTTACATGCACGTCAGAAAACCGAACTTTTGCCCTAAAAAGACTAACATCGGTTTTTTTAAATGCATGTAAACGCGTTAGTCTGGCTGAAAGTGAACTTCTTCTAGTCGGGCTGAAGCACCCAGATAATGCGGTAGTTATCTGACTTCCTTCTGCATGTAAACGGGTCAGCCGAGCTGAACCGTGTAGACGCTCGCGTTCCGGAAGTGACGCGACCAGAGTAGAGCTCGTCTGATAATATCACCGCCACAACGTACCACGCGTAACGACATCTAACAGCGCAGTACGAACCAATAAGCTGTGCTGCAGCGTTGTTGTTGTCCATTCTTTCATCCACGGTGCATATCCTGTTTCAATTCCGTCTCATTTACTCCCGCCAGCGTTTGTTTACAAGTTGTGTTGCTACAAGCTAACCGGAAGTGACGCGTCCGCAGTAGCGCTCGTCTGATCACCGCCACAATTCAACACGCGTAACATCTAACAGCGCAGTACGTACCAATAAACTGTGCTGCAGCGTTGTTGTTGTCCATTCTTTCATCCACGGTGTATTTCCTGTTTCAATTCCGTCTCATTTACTCCCGCCAGCGTTTGTTTACAAGTTGTGTTGCTACAAGCTAACCGGAACAATGCCCGACATGAAAGGGCGCATGTCGCCCCCTACTGTACCGGAGTGGAACGAACTTCATTTGCGAAGTCGGTTTTCTATAGCGCATGTAAACGAGGATAAAGACTCGCAGCTTATTATCATAAGTTCGACCAGGATCGACTTAGATGTTGATACTGCCCATGTAAACGCACTGAGTGCCTCGTCACCGACAGCACCACACATGGATGTTGTGTTGTACGTTTTGGTATGAAGAGTGGGTTGTTTTAGGTCTATTTTAACTTTTAGAGGAACCACCCTGTGCAAGAAAGAAAGTAGCTAAACAATAAGCGCTCCCTTTGATGTTAAATACCTGCCAGAGTTAAAAACACATTTAAATGAGGTTTTGCTGTTTATTTTAAATGATCATCAGGCACTCAGAGCAAAAAAATAAAAAATAAAATACATTATAGGTAATAATTAAGCAAAGTTGGGCACACATTACTCTCAGCTTAATGTGATTATTAATGTGCGGTTACAGGAACAGATCAAAGAGTTACAGCACTTAGCTTGATCATTAACTCTGACTTCTTTAAGATATGAAGACACCGTCTGACTGCAAAAAGAAAAAGTCTCAGCTGAAGTTCTGCCGGTTGTTCAGATAAACAGACATCTTGCCTGAGACCAAATCCCACAAGGGGTGGAGAAAAACACAGAGAACACACCTAAATGGAGATGAGTGGATCCAGGATGAAAAGTTTTTTCTTCTGTTTTGTATTTTTGATGCCGCCTGCGACGGGCTGCTGTCACATTTTGGTTACTTTATTGGATTTTTTCGTATTTGTGTGAAGTTTATTTCTGAAGTTCATGAAACATCAAATCAACCTGGAATAAAGATTTATCTGCGAGTCCTTTGGCAACATTCAAACACACTACTTACTTTTGCGACAAATAAATAAGAACCTCAGGGACACTAAATGATGTGAAGCAGAATTATTTTTACTTTTACTTTTTGTAGCAGTGAATTTCTACATAAAAACGTACTTTTTTCACCAAAAACATAATAATAATAATCTTGATTTCATTGAATCTAATCATAGCGGTGCCTGATGCAGCTCAGGTGCATTTTTGCTCCTCATGATCATTGATAAGCATCTTTTTTCCTACCCAGAGTGATTTAATATGCTCTGCAAAAAGAAGCCTCTTGGCTCATGACACGCCAGCAGCACCCCTTTAAAGTTTGCGACTGTCAAAGCTTTGATTTCTGATTGATGAGTAAGGTTGGTGCAAGAGCGGCGCGACAATACCGGTCATGTTGCCCCGTCTGCACTAAATTAAACACATCCTTTAAAAGTGCAACTCATTAGACTTGCTCTTGATACAGTTGCATCTGAAAATGGGATTAATAATCTGAAAAATTGCATCAGGAGTGAAGGGAACAGAGAAAAGCGACGGATCATGTCTGTCCCCTTTAAATAAAGGCTACACATGTATATAAAAGCCTGTTTTTTTATTTTATTTTATTTTATTATCATGGTCTTATGCCGTTTTATCAAATACAACTCTAATACAATTAATATACATATAGTAAAGTGGGAGGTTGTATTTAGTTTAAATAAATGATACTGAGAGTACACTATGAGTGAACTTTGCCACATGTAGATCAATGAAATACCATAAATATTGAACACACTCAAAGCTGTTGGGTTTAACAACAGCAAAGCCTACAGCTTCATTAGAGAGCTCAAGATTATGACTCAAACATAAAAATACAAATAAAAAAACAATATTCCTGTAAGCATATATGTGTGTTTATGAATATGTTGGCTCCTCCTGATGAAAGCTAAGGTCTGAAGGTCATGTTAAGCTGTATTTTAATTATACTAACAACTGATCAAATGCTTCTGCACTGACTAAATGAGGCACATTTACAATAATTTAAACAAAATGTAAAGAGAAGCAGGTTTCGTCTGAAAAATACTCAAATATGACTATTGTACTGTTCCGTTTTTCTTATTTAGTAAAATCTGTTAGCATTAAATACATTATTTGCATGCCTTCTCTGCAAACAGGTTCATGGATGACCAGCATTTAGCTCTAAATAATCAGGTGCATTGAGAAACCAATTTTGACTTGTTATTTTTTAAATATGATCTGCCCCTCTGTTTAACATGCAGGCTAAACATGAAAATAGTCTTCTACCATTACTTCTAGCATTAGCCGCCGATAGAAAATAGACGGGGAAACGCTCGGGTCAGAAAAAGCCAGTCAGATCTACGCCAAATTAGCATTCATGGACTCATCCATCTTGGCTCGCGACTTAGCATCCAGGTGAGAGCAGAGCACGTCTCGACTGGTAAAAGCTAACCGTTAGCATTAGCAAATCTACAACATGGCAGAACTTCTCCAAGTTTGTGTTATTTGTGAAGATAAAACATCAACGTTGCAGAGCAAACAGTCAGTGGTAGAGTCGCGTTGCAAATAGCCAATCAGAGGCGAGATGTCCAAATATCTGGAAATAAGATTCCAAAACATGCCATCTTCTCCTCTGGCTAAATTCTAGCTCCTAAAGCAGGAGCACCAGAGCTTTTGTACCACAGAGATTGACTCACAAGGCATTCATTTTTACTAGAGACCACTGAAAATGTATTGGAAAAAAACAGGTGAACTTGGTCTTTAACCATTAGCATAACAACTCAACATTGCAGACTTTTAGCACAAATAATCTTTATTTTACAACTTTGTTCTAGAGGAAGAAAAAAAGAAAGAACAATTACAGCAGCTACCGAATCCTGTTCTTTACTGTTTACATAGAAGCTGACATTAGTGCTGCAGCGCAGCTAGCTGCTACAAGAAGCTACGATTGTGATTGTTTATAGATCTTTTGCCACGTAAAAATCAATAAAACTTACATCCTACAGGACTGAAGAGTGAATGGACAGTCTGAACATGGCCACGGCTAGAGCGCTGTCTTCTCAAACCCCCAGTCAGTCATGGGAGACATCTGCTCACTCTGAGCCAGGCTCTGCTGGAGGTTTGTTCCAGTTAAATGGTAAATAGCCTGTATTTAATATAGCGCCTTCTACGGTTCTACAATCCTCCAAGGCGCTTTACAACACAACCAGTCATTCACCCATGCACACACACATTCACATGCAAGTGGTGATGAACTACAATGTAGCTACAGCTGCTATGGGGAGCACTGACAGAGGTGAGGCTGCCATTCACAGGCACCACCGGTCCCTCTGACCACCAGCAGCAGACAAGGCAGGTGACGTGTGTTGACCAAGGACACAACAACTGCGACAGTCAGGGCTTGAACCTGCAACCCCCCGGTTACAGGGATTGCACATATCTCCTCTGCCACCGTCGCAGTGGAGTTTTCCTCTCCACTGTGCTTGTTTAGTATGAGGGATTGCTGTAAAGTCACAGACACAACAGAATGAATGCAATAGTGACTCCATGCAATCTGCTGGGTTTAAACGTTTCACTAATTGGAATAATGAATCAATGCATTGTTTAGAGAATTCAGTTGGAATGTTTGCTTTGTGAAGTGTCTTGAGATGACGTCTGTTATGAATTGGTGCTATTTAAACAGTTTTGTGAAAGGTACTTTAAAAAAATAATTAGTTATAGTTACTATATACTTCATATAAAAGTAACTCAGTTAGTTACTGAGTTACAAGATTATAAAAGTAACTAACTAACAGGGAAAGTAACTATTGCATTACTTTTTTCATAGAAATGTGCAAGAAAAATGGCATCCCCTCTTAATAGAACTTACTTCATTTAGTATAAATTACCACAATACTAAAATATAAATGACTAAATAGACTGGAACATAATAAAATGAATGTCCAAATGTTTATTATAAAATGAATCATTGAAATAAATGGGCACCTAACAGGAGGAGCTACAAACAGGAAACATGACACTATCTAAGCTGTCACTGTGAAATGAAACAAGACCTCAATCAACTAAAATTAATGATTGAAGTATTCCACAGTTGAGATGAGGGTGTCCATCAGGGTTATGGGGGGCAGTGGAGCTGACCCTCTCCTGAAGTCCACAATCATCTCCACTGTCTTCTGGGCATTCAGCTCCAGGTTGTTGTTGCTGCACCAGGACGCCAGACGTCCCACCTCCCTCCTGTAAGCAGACTTGTTCCCATCTGAGATGAGGCTGATGAGGGTGGTGTCATCTTGACCAGTTTCACAGACTGGTGGCTGGAGGTGCAGCAGTTGGTGAAGAAGGAGAAGAGCAGAGGGGAGAGCACGCAGCCTTGCGGGGGTTCCGATGTTCCGGGTGTCTGAGACATTCCTTCCAGGCCTCACGTGCTGGCTCCTATCCGTCAGGAAGTCAGTGATCCATCGGCAGGTGGATTCAGGCACGTTCAGCAGGGACATCTTTTCCTGTAGGAGAGTTGGACAGACCGTGTTGAAGGCCGAGTTGAAATCCATGAACAGAATCCTAGCATGGGTTCCTGGGGAGTCCAGATGTTAGGGTGACTAAACATAATCTTGCAGTCTGGTAATGTCACAACCAACGGTAACTTCAACCATAAAAACCGTAATTGTCAAATAAATTGTTCTCATATCTTTAAATAAAGAAGTTTATAAATGCATCATTTTTGTGACATTTTCATAAATGAGAAAAAGCTAAAAGAAAAACCTCAACTGCATTTAATTGCTTCTTTCATCTATCCAATTAAAAGCATTTTTAATCCAAATAGTTTAGTTCTTGTTTTGATTGCTCATCCTGCTACAGCTTTTTAATGAAAATATTGCATTTTAATTCATCTACAGCTCTGATTGTCATCATCACGTCCTCATTCTGAGCTGATCTCATAAAGACTCTGTTTAATTGACAAAAAGAGGGAGTTTGCTGCTTTTTGCAAACATCATTAATTCACAGCCACTCAGGTGCGTGTGTGTGTGCGTGTGTGTGAATGGGTGTGAGGCGGTTGTTAAAAGGGTGCTGAGGATCAATACAATGTTGTTGTTGGTGAGAGACCCCAAAAGGGAAACATCAGTGAGGTGGCATCACGAGTTGTCATGTGTGATGTTGGTGAAACGTATCTGGACCACCTACGCCTTCAGATGCTGGAATCAACACTCAGCTGTGACAACTCCCAACATTAAACAGCTCGGTTTCATGAGATAATCTCACCCCTACCCAAATGAGATGGTAATACCTTCTCTCAGGGAATTCAGCAGCACCTAGACTGAGGATGTGAGTCAAATGGAACTAATAATAGAACCTCCTGCTCTAGACTTGGAGTCTATATTATTCCCTTCAAAACTGGGACCAACTAAATGGGTCAGTGGGATTTCCTGCATTAAAAAGAAACTGAAAAAAAAAACAAAAAACATTGAAAGGAGCACCCAAAAGGGTAGAAAATGCTCTGCTGACACCAGATCTAAGGAATGCAGCAGCTAATAAGAAAATTATTTGGGCAGAGTAGCAGCTCAGAGCTTTAATTAACAGCTGGTTTTAACTGATTGAAAGGGAGTGCATGTCCACGCTCATGCATGTGAGCCTAATTATTTTCCACTCCTTGATTGTCTAAATAGACTTTATAAATAAAAAGCACAAGCGACTTGAAAAGTTCAAAGGAAGTTATTTTAGAAATGGAAATGATCAAGGAGATTTTCATAACTTCTGTGATCTGTGAGCTTGAATACACTGGGACTTCAGTTCTGTGTGCATCTGTGGCCTAATACGCACGCACATGCATGCATGTGCATGCACGCACACACACATGCACACACATACACACAAACACAACAAAACTCCACTGCCAACTGACTTTCACAGGGGACATAAAGAATTTACTGCATGCAAAGGCCATCATTTAAGCTAAGTTAAAAGGAAAAACAGAAACATTTCACACTGAGATTAGAGATGGGACGTGAAGTAATGGATGAGCAGAGATGAGAAGAAACATAAAACACATATCAGATGAGAAAAATGAGGTAAAACAATATTTCACGACCTAAAGGTGATGAAATCAGAACACGCAGCAGCAGCTAAAGTTGTTTTATAAAGGCGATGAATAATAAAATGTTGGTGGATAATTGTGCTGCCCTTGGCATCTTCTTCGTGTGTGTGTGTGTGTGTGTGTGTGTGCATGTGCGTGCGTGCGCGTGTGTGTGTATGTGTGTGTGTGCGTGTGTGCATGCGTGTGTGTGTGCGTATGTGTGTGCGTATGCGTGCGTGTGTGTGTGTGTGTGTGTGTGTGTGTGTGTGTGTGTAGCAGCCCACGCTGGCTCCCGGTGTGACTCGTATCTTTACTTAATGTGTTGATAAAAGGAAGCAATTACAACATTTCAAAACATGGGGGGAAAAAACAGATAATAGTTTGATACTCGCAGTAAAACTGTGGTTATAAACTCAGGATGTGTTTTCCTTTCTTAAATTCTAGTAGAATTATCTGAAATAAGTTAATGTACAGAGCAATAATGATGTAATCTTTGAGCAAACTGCAGTAATAAAGGTCAAATGGGGTCATTATTCAAGATCAGTCAGCTTCCTTCTTCTGTGGTGCTGTTTAAAGTCTCAAACAGACTGTAAAGTTTATATAATGTAATATATATCAGCTCAGCTGTTTTCTGACCAACATGCAACTCAAAAAGTCTAATTTCCTTTCAATATTATTGATTTGACGACTGAGTGCAGGTTTAGAGTTTTAGAATTGCAAATACACTTTGATGTTGCTGATGATTTTTCCAGGTTTACAAACAGACTTGATAATAGTTCATAACAGTCAGTTACATAAGAGAAGAATGTCATCCGCATAGAAGATAAGAACCTGAAGTGGGGAGCAGCTGAGGACGAACGCTAATTATTCAGGAAGATCCAACTTTAATAAAGGACCTGTAGGAACAAGTGAATGTGACACAAGCCTTTGTTGCATAGGAAATGGATTTTTGATCCTGCACCTCTTCCAGGTACCTTGAAAAAAGGATTATTTCCTGCAGACTGAGATAAATGACATGACTCCTCCTTTGTTCTTTCTGAAAATCATGTGGAAAGCTGCAGACTTCACAGATTTTAGTTGGCACCGGTGTCAGTGCAAAGATCTGCAGCAGGTTTTATGTTTAACATGCACTCTTCCCTCTGAAGCAACAGTTCTGTATTATAATAAACATACATTTTAAATAAAAGCTGAACTTGTGACTAAACGGTAATGCACTAATAGTTTTTTTAACTAATCTAAAGCTCCTGTGTGTTGCTTCCTCGTCTGTGCCAGAGCTCCAGTGCACACTGCAGGGTCAGGCCCACACCAAATCACATTTGCCCTTCCATTAATGTCACAGCCCTTAATTCAACATATCATCACAGTAAAAACCTTAGTCTAAGGGTAATTGAAATGGCCCAGGGGGATTTCCTGTCATGTGCAAGGGCCACACTCTTCTCCACCATACATCCATCATTGTGGAGTTAGGCCCCAGGGTGATGTTGGAGCATTTAAGGCTTGCAGAAAGCTTGCCATACATTCTCACTTAAAGGTCTCTAAACTGTGGCCTCGTGGGACCTGACTGCTGCCACAAACACCAGGATGAAAAGCGCTCTCAGCCTCATGTCCAGTGCATGTTAATTTAACGGCAGCAGGCGCGAGCCGGAGCGTGTCAACACGTACGCGTGTTCGGCAAATGGATGGACTTCAATAGGAATGTGATCAGAAACAGAAACCTGTCAGATGTAGAGTTCACAGGCTTGATTACGCAGCTGCCTCGCGATGCATACTGCAACAGATAAAATTAAACACTCGCGATTACTCGCTGCTTTGAAAACACCCTGGATCCTGATCAATGGGATCCCTGTTTCAAGTTTGACCTCAAACAACAGAAATTTCAGAAATCGTATAAAAGTCTCACAACAGATCTAGATTCCTGCTAATAAAAGCTGATCGTGTTGAGAGGCAGCGGCAAAGACAACAGGCGATTAAAACATCTCTGCAGAGCGTCTTTTATTTTTTTAGGAAAATCTAAAGCGGCGTGTTCTTTAGGACGCACAATCAAAGCCTTTGTAACAGTTTCTAACAAACACTTCAAATGCATCCTGTAAAATGGGAATCATTATGCAGGGGCTTCAAAATCTAACTGATCATTTCTCAAAGATCATATAACTCAAACTGTTCAGACAGCACAGATAAATGGATCAATTCCTGCTCAAATATGCAGATTTGAGCATATTCATATGGCTCTTCACATACATGAAAGCTACCAGCTGCCCTTGCCAATGAGCGGAGGACATTAAGGCTCAGGCTGGTTGATCTCTTATGACGAGGGCCTGGAAGAGGGATTAGAAGCAATACCAAAGTTGTGGTCATTCCCTTAAAAGGAAGCGATGCATCTTAAATCCCGGAGCTCGGAGGCCTTGAAGGATCTTCAAAGCTCTGCTCACCGAACATAACCTACTATGACTCCCCCTGAAAATGATGAAAGTGGGAGTTTTCAAAAGATTTGATTTTTCAATATATTATTTATTTATCCTTTCCATCACATCAGGTCAAAACAAATGCTGCATGCAAAGCGGAGGAGAAAATGTTTGCTATTTGTTTATTTTAACTTTTCTGATCACTTCCTGGTGCAATCAGGTGAGATAAAAGATAAAAAAAACCAGGTTCATCAGATTTTTAGAAAATATCTGTTATGTAAGGCATGGATAATACATGACAAAAGAATTTTAAAAAAAGATTTCTTTTTAAGAACCAGCCACAGGCTAAATTGCAAAGCATCAAAAGACAAGCATGCATTACACATGAGGGTAGGCAGGGCCTTTCTTTCCATCCTGCTGTATGTTGGCTATTCAGCAGTACTCCAGTCAGTTGCACCAATTTTTGGCAAATTCTATAACAATAGTGAGGGAGCTGAGCATTTTAGGGGCTTGGGCTTAAGTTGACAGAGGGAGCGACCGTTGAGAAGAGTAAAAAGGAGCCTAGCTTAATAAGCCCCGGTGTAGGCTGGTCCACGCAGGGGGTTGGCACCACAGAAATCAGAAAACTGCTGTGCAGATGAGCACGAGAGAAATTTAAAGAACTGCTTAAATCATAATAAGAGTGCCAACCCGGGACGAGATCTCTCTAAACATGTGCATAAAATTGTGATTGCATTGTTTAACATGACGGCCCTGCAACTGATGCTGCTTTGTGAGCTTATCAAAGCTGGCAAATAAACACAGAGAAGCAGATCACCCTGTAGAAAAACGCCACGTGAGCTGCACATTTCTTCTAATTCATCGTTTTATTTTATTTAATCAGGTATTTTACTTTGTTATAGTTGGCCTCATTATGTTTTCTTTGTCTTGTTGGTGTCTGAGACGTCAATTCTTCGTGTGGCCGACCGTTCGTCAACTGGAAAAGGAGATGAGAGACAGAAAAAAGCATGAGTGCAGCTGCAGGTATGAGATGTTTTGAGAGGAAGTGTGAGTAAATGAATGAGTTGAGTTTCATGCATGTCTTAAGGGAGAATCCTGCAGAGGATTCCTACTTACCTTGGAATCACTGGCAGAGATTAGGGGGCAATCATGAAGGAGTCACAGAGGGTGAAGGTAGCCAGAAGCTGCAGGGATAGAGGTTGATGAGAAAGGACAAGAAGATCTGGCAAAAAAAAAAAAGGGAGGGGTTGAGGGAGTGTTGATAAAAAGAAGAAGCAAAAGCACCTCTGAGTTGACCTGGGGAGGTTCAAGACAAAGCCAGAGATCCAATTAAAATGGCACTGGGTCATTTGGAGTCAGTGCTGACACAGCCTTTTCAGACAACTGTCTGTAAGGTGTGGGAGCAGCACACTGTAAGTACGCGAGGTGTCATATTCGGTTATGATGATGCATAAAAGCAGAAAGCTGGTGTGACAAAGCCACTCACCCCCTCCGGTACTCGGCTGAAACCAACTGTGGCCCACAGGAGGTTCCCAAAACGCCACAAAAAAAAGATTAATTTATATCAAGCTGATGTATACACCAGCCAAAATGGCGCCAGCGCTTGTTGCTAGGCAGAGCGCAAAAGTAAAGATGGCGGCGAACAAGTGGCAAACTGTAAGTGGATTTCTAATCAGTTGTGATTGCTGAGGGGGAAGGGTTGGGTAGGTGTTTATGGAACCACAGGTGGGTCAGAGTAGCGATGGCGTTGATACTTAACGTTTCAGGTTGTGTCCTCACGCGGCACAAGAGCTGGGTTGATCTTTCAGCCCAAAAAATGGAAGATCAGCTCTAATAATAGTAAATCCAAGGGGAAAATAAAAAATGGGAGTGTGTGGGGTTTAAATTAAAAGTTACATTTCAGTGCAGAAAAATGTCTTTAGAAAAAAAACAAATCACAGCAACACCTTTGATGCATTTGATGCAAGCTATTGATTAGGTTGCAGTACATGAGAAAGTGACCTTATAAATTCCAGTTATCACACCATTAAAGTACTGATCAAAGCAATCCAAGTTTGCCCCAGTTTGCTTGAGAAAAAGACGCAATTCACAGTTTAAATATTTCAAACCCTCCACTAAAAAAGATCTCAGGCCATATCATAGCAGTTTTAAAAACCTCATCCCCATTAATATTACTTTTATCACACTAAGCAGTACTCACAGCAGTGTCAAGTCACCACTCAAAAGGCAAATCCAAAATGCTCAAACTGCTGGTATTGAAACTGCATCATGTGGAGGGCTCCCTTTAAAAAAGGAACGAAACTCCTGGTGGAAAGTCAAAACTGAAAATAAACCTCGGGAAAAAAATTCAAAAGGGGGGTTGCAAAACGCATCATCAAAAATATCTGACTTCCCAAAAGATGCATCCCTGTGAGAATGATGGGCAACGTACAGCACACAGAATGCATAAACAAGTTAATCATAGACAGCATCTCCAGATACTGTAAACATGTACAGTGAGTGTGATTTATTTCTGTTCTGCTCAGAAACGGAATAAGTAGGGCAAAATTATGTCATATTCTTTATACGACTTTATTTACAAAAATCATCTGGGTTTTTGTTGCTTGGGTTTTGCATTGTGAATAATATTTAAATAAAAGCACCAACGGGACAACAAAGCTTCACTGGATAGTTCATTCCAATCATTTACATCAGCAAATTATAAATAAACTCATTTAAAACCTTAGTAGAAGTGATCGATCTGCTTTTACACCTGTGAGGCAAACGTAAATAATAATGTTGCATAAAAGAATTTTACAGGTTAAAAAAGTGTTTTCATCCAAAAATAAAAACTTGTCATAATTAGATTATCTGAAAGATCTGGGTTCTTTGTGATTATTTTTAGGTAGAGGTATAATTTTTACAGCAACCTAAAAACAAATATATCTCAGTGAGCACCAGGAATTCATGCTCTGCAGGAGGAAAGGAAGGAGATTTTTTTGTCTTATTCCAGTAAAATAATGAGGTGTTTGTTGATGTTTGAACTCCAGAAGGAACAAAAACTGTGCAAACAATTGTGTCAGTGCAACTCAGAGTCAAATATTTTACTATTAACAGATTCAAAGCAGGGGGAATTCTGTTTTAAAGCAACTTACATGATAAACACACGTGTTCAATAAGAAGGTGAGCAGGAAATAACAATTAGTTTTATCAGACATTAAGGGAGGAGCCTAAACTGTTCTAGAGTGACCTATTTTTTTTTCTTCAGGCAAAACAGTAATGTGGGGTTGAAAAAGGCAGGTTATCATATATATATATATATATATATATATATATATATATATATATATATATATATATATATATATCCCTTGGTGGGGATTTAGGACACATTTCAAGAGGATTATTTGGTATATTGCTGATTTAAGTTCCTCACGTTGCATTTTCTCACGTGGATTTGACTGAAATTGCTTTAATACAGAATATAGAAGCTCTCTGTGGGAGATGTTTCCAGGCGGTGGGTCCACGAGCTGCACAAGATTTGCAAACCTAACAAATAAAACATAGATTTTCTTTTCTTTCTTTCTTTTCTTTTTTTTTTTTAAAAAAAGAAGTGTGAATCAATGATGAAACTGAGTTGGTGATACCACGCACGTCTGATCAAAGGGAATATAGACACTTTAATAAAATATAAGGTACATAATTAATTGTACAGTAGGCGTGTGTACAGTGGAACTGTATTCTAATTAAACGTTTTACCATTAACACGAACACTGTGGTTTTACTGCGCACAGACACGTGAAATAAACATATATTACACAGTACAAGAATGTTTAATGAAAAAAGAGGGTTGAAGATTTGAACTTAATCAAGGGGAGAAAAAATAATAATGAGCCTGCCGGTTCTTTAATTACAGTCAAATCCTGCTCCGGGCCCACCACGCAGGCTTGTTAGATCTCCAAAATGTAAGTGGAGAAAAAGATCTTCCAGATAATTATTCATCTTGCGACATACATAAGTCATGAATATATTTTCTATTCATCCCGACATACATTACACCTAGTTTACATTCAACAAAGACCCCTACGGTGAGGGCTACATTCTGCAAGACTTCATTTTTAATTATTTATTTATCCGCCCATTTTTTCCTCTTCCATTTAAAAAACACGCTGATAAGGATTTCGATTTAAAATATGCTTTAAACAATCTTTCTTTAAATAGACAGGCTGTTTTAAACTGTTATGCAACACGGTGAGAAGCTGATTTAAAGGTTAGCGGAACCAAACAGGCCTCACAACAACAACAAACGCTGGCCACGCTGCGCAATTTGCGCAGCGCAAAGCAAGAATATGGCTGACTCACAACCTACAACATTCACAGGAAAGTAGAGAGAAATACAGGAACATCTGTAGGAGAACATCTGGTCTCAGGCTGGAGGTTTCTGTCCCACCAGGACCTCAGAGTGTGGGGATGTTACACTGCTTTGGTGGGAAGGAGTCCACCCCGCTGTGGCACGTGTACCATCCGTTCACGATGCTTTTCTGAAAGGGGGAGGTGGAGGGGAAAGTCCGCGAGGTCTGGCCAAAACTGTGCCCCGTTTGGCCGCAGTGGTACTGGGAGGACTGGGACCTGTAGCTGCCTCTCTGCAGCAGCAAAGGGTCCAGGAGGGGCTGCGACCTGTGCGCGGAGTAGTCCAGGCTGCTGTCAAACGCATGATGGAAACGTGACCTCGGGGTCGAGTCGTCTCGACTCTCGGGGGACAGGGGGACATCCTGAGTGGAGGTGGGTGGATGCGGGGGGCTGATCTGGGTCGCCCTGCCCTCTGCGGTGGGGTCATCCTCGTCACCGGGACGCGCGTCGCCGCCTTTGGCGACGTGGGCCTTGGTGCAGTGGAGCTTCATGTGCTTTCGCAAGGAGCTCGGGTGGGTGTAGCACTTGTCACAGCCTCTGACCTTGCACATGTAGGGTTTATCACTGGAGTGCACGTGGGAATGCTTCTTCCTGTCGCTGCTGTTCGCAAATCTCCGGCTGCAGCCCTCGAACTCACATTTAAAAGGTTTTTCACCTAAAGACAGAAATGACGACGAGTTACGAAGGTGAATTCAGGCCGCTTGGTTCTGATCCTGATAATATAAGTCATAAGTGTCAACCTTTACATGACATGTGACCCTAAAACTTATCAAAAAAGCAGAAATAATGATCATAAACGTTTCAAAGTAACACATTTTAGGGAATAAAGTGTTCTTAGATGTTGAATTTCACCTGAAACTAAATTAGTTTATCAGCACTAAATCAACAACCATAAACTCAACAACCCACAACTTGTTTAAATCCATGCTTGGAATGACTCTCATGGTGCAAATAGGTGTTTTCTTTTTTTTTATTTATTTATTTTTTGCACAAAACGGTTAGCTGCATGGTGCACAAAATCTAAATAAAACATGAACAGTCTCTATTCATAACTTTTTTGTTTGTTTTTATGTCCTATATATGCTATATGTTTCTTATAATATCACATGTGTTGAATATTTTATGTCATGGAGGCACACCACGCATGTGCAGCTTTAAAAAGCTTAAAAATGTCATTAGGGGGTCTCTGTTGTCTCTTCTTTCATTAGTGGAACAATTCACAGCAGAAATAAAAGACTGAATGAATATTATTTCTGTCCAGTCTTTCCTTTTCGTTGTTATGGTACAGTAATTCTGATTTAAAGGCCAATTTTTCACTGTAATTAAGCCACATCAAATTTCTACCCATGACGTGTGTGGAAATAAGAATAAAATATGACTGCACGGTAATTTACTCAAATAAAACAAAGAAGGAAATTTGTCTTGATTGCTGCTCATGTTTGTTGCCATGTTTCAAAGTTTATAAAATGCATTTTATGACCTAATTTTACATTCATGACACGAATCATTAAAGGGACGCAAATAAGGGGTAAAAGGGCAATGGGTTAAATAAATCATTTAGAATTTTTGTTTAAAGTGAAGCTAAACTTTTATTATTATTATTATTATTATTATTATTATTATTATTATTATTATTATTATTATTATTATTATTATTATTATTATTATTTCCAACCTCATCCTTACTCCATCAAAGTGTGACGTGCTCTGTTAGAGCCTCTGAGCTGCAGGGAGAAGAATCCCTGGGAGGCAGAGAGGGAGAGCGCGTAACGGCTACGTCACGACTCTCCGGTGTCCCGGGAATTATTTAATAATTTCACTGAATGAAGTGAGGGAGGCACCCAAAGCGCCAGGCCTGCTGACTGCATGCGTTTGCAGCTGTCTTACTCCTCATGTGACTCCTGTGTGGGGACTAGACACGGTTCATTCTCCTGCAGATCAATTATTACGCGGGCACGGCCAAAATCCACACGAAAAAAAATCACTCACACGATATTTATAATGAAAAATATAGGCAATAATAATAATAATAGTAATAATAATAATAATAATAATAATAATAATAATAATAATAATAATAATACAAGTTTTAAAATCGTACAATTAAATTTTCATTTTAAAAATACATTTAAATATTTTTAATATATATTTAATTTTTTCCATTATTATTATTATTATTATTATTATTATTATTATTATTATTATTATTATTATTAATATTAATATTAACTGACCTGTGTGAGTCCTCTTGTGAATCTTTAGATTTTCTGATCTTGCAAAAACTTTCTCACAGCCGTGGAATGGACAGGGAAAAGGCTTCTCCCCTGTGTGGACTCTGACGTGGTTCACCAGCTTGTATTTGGCTTTGAAAGGCTTCCTGTCCCTCGCACAGTCCTCCCAGTGGCACACGTACTCAGAATGCTCAGGTCCACCGACGTGCTCCACTGTCACATGGGTGACAAGTTCATACATGGTCCCGAAGGCTCTGGAGCAGGGCAGCTTCCCGGCCCCCTCTTTGCCGTCACTCCACCTGCACACCAGCTCGTGCTTGACCGCCTGCTTGGAGCACCTGAGGAAAGCGTCCGCTCCTCCCCGCTGAAGTGCCATGTTCAGGGGCTTGTAGAGACCCAGGAACTGGGTGACAAGCTGCTGGCTGTTTCCCTTGGGGCTGATGGTTTGGCCATAAGAGTGAGTCCGGGTGAGGAGGTCGCCGGGCAGACCCAGCATCATTTGGCTTCCGAGGTCTCGAGATGCGTCGGCGGAGGCGTGGGCCTGCTCCTGGTAACTTGTGAAAAAAGTATGGCTTCTGTTGTCTCTGCAGCCAGCAAAGTCACGATACCTTCCAATCCCGCCATGTTGGTTAGCTCTTGATGCCAGTTGATCAGTGACGGGTGGCATGCCGGCTCCAGAAAGATTGGCTCCAATGATAATGCCCCTAGGGCTGTGCTCTAGCCGGTGGCTGGGGTATCCAGAGTCTGAAAAACTGGGAACCGAGTGGTGGTCAGCATATGCACTGGACCTCGTCTCGGGGTAGTCTCGTAAATTGTGCGAGGGGCAGAGTTTTAAGGAACTGCCAGTGGGGTGTCCCATGTGCTCTCCTGCCAAAGGTGGCAGCACCACGCTGGGTTCAGTATTGCTCTCCCCGGGGTTGACGCAAGAGAGAGGGCAGCCACTAAACCTCGAAAGGCTTGTCATGTTTTGTTGTGAGTTTTGGCTATGAGTTTGCAAAATCAAACCAGTTCAGGATACACCTAGAAATTCTCTTTCCATTTCCCCTTGCTGGGTATCATCTGCATGTGAAATTCTTGGCCGGGAACCTCGCAGAAGTAGGAACCAGACTCAATTTCGTTAAAGTTGGTGTGAGTCCCATGCCGTTCACTTTGCCCTCTTGATTTGTGGCAATAACCGTGGTAGTAAAAAATGCTTCGAAACAGGCCATGGTGCAATATAAAAGCACAGCAGGCAAACGTGCTTTTTAAAAAGGGAGCTTTGGGATTGGTTGGAA
Source organism: Aphyosemion australe (assembly GCA_006937985.1). Lineage (NCBI taxonomy): Eukaryota > Metazoa > Chordata > Actinopteri > Cyprinodontiformes > Nothobranchiidae > Aphyosemion > Aphyosemion australe. Next base: position 3,797,652 of record SSNS01000009.1, read on the forward strand.
TGCGCTGTGATTGACAGGCGCTGGGTTTGTTTTAAAAGGGACACGCAGGAGTTCACCGCACGACTCCGTTTTCAAATATCGCAGAGAAAAAGCTTTGAAATGTGCCGCGATACTACTCCTTAATATTGCTGCCTCTTTAACTTCAGGCTGCCTCCTCATTAGAGCCTCTGAAACAAACGCGCAGGTTTATGTTTATTACTAATCATCCGGTGTAGAAGTCAGTGATTGGATTCAGGGTCTGCAGCGTGTTTTTTTATTCCTCTGCGGTCCTGCCAAAACTACTTCTCCTGCCTTGCAAGAACAATAGAGCCCGGTCCTGGCGTGTCCGGGCCAATTCTGCTCAAGACTTGCTTTATGAGAGAAATGCAACACTTGAAAACACCGAAAGTTACAGGAAACGAATTAACTGACTTTTCAGTGGGAGAAAAAAACTAGAAAATCAATTATCATCATTAATTTGCACAAATGAATTATTTTCATAGAGTTTCAATAGAGTTCAATAGTTTGCTTTTTAAGGCCAAATAGATCTAAGAGTCTCAGCTCGCGAGAAAAAATGTTAACTTTAACAAAGCAACAAGTAGTTTTATATTATCATTATTATTTAATACATGTCTATTGCAAGGCTAACTTTTTACAGCAGAGCCATCTGGGAGAACAACAGAACAGGCTGCACTATTTTATACCTTAGAGCCGAATGTAAACCATCTCTGTAAATAAAACCTCTCATTAAGCCCATAAATAAATTAATAATCTTCAAAAGTGCACCGTGCGTCCTGAAGGCTGGCACACATGTAAAGAGAAGAAAGGGGGGTGGGGGGTGTTATGTAAAATGTAAATTGTGAAACAAACGTGACAGGCTGCAGCTCTGCTGCTCCATCTATATGAAAAACTTTCTGACTCTGGGGTGCTGTGAGGACACGGAGCTCGAACGGAGCTTATTTCTGCACATCGGCTCGCCTTCCCTCTCTCTCTCTCTCTCTCTCTCTCTCTCTCTCTCTCTCTCTCTCTCTCTCTCTCCCCCTCTCTCTCTCTCCTCCCATAGCTTAGCCTCTGTCAGCCACTCTCCTCCACTTCGTCCAGTTTTAGTCAGATTCTTTCATCTGTTACTTTTGTTTAAATCCACAGGATGAGGCTGTGGGCTCCGGGCTGTAGCTTTTGTAGGTTTAGGGTGAAAACTCCTCTTACTTCTAAAAGCTGTCACACGGAAGCAGAAATTCTACTTTTTTCCCTTCCTAAATTAAATAAATAAGAATATAATATTTTACATTATTCTGCCAATATGCAACTAAAGCACCCACTTGACAGCAGCCAGGCCCAGAACTGGCCTGATTCCGTCATGATTGCTCTGACCGCTCATTTCCCCCAACCTTTAACCTGATGCATTTCCGAAAATAATTGAGGACAGAAGGTCCAATAAACTGAAAAGTTCCAATCTGTCACTCAGGTCGCTTAAGGGACTGGCAGATCTGAGCATTCAAGGTCCTCATCTGCAGCAAAATGGGGGTTAAAGAGGGGGTGTGTGGGGGAGAGAGGGAGATAAATCTGCACTGTTTTGATCCTATGAGGCTGTTTAGGTTCACCTCTGCAGAAACAGTCACAACAGCTGAGGTGAGGGCCTGGGCCTATGCTAGTTACACTGTAGAACATTATTTTTGAAATCTAAAACGTTGAATTTATTAAAATGTACTAAAACTATTTTTATATGTTTAAATATCCTGAAAATTGGTGCAGCTTTACGTCTCCCTAGGTCTTGTTTAATGTGTGAATTAGTCCATTTATCTACAAATGTTTGTAAATTACAATAAAAAAATGAACATTACTCTGTTTTAATTTTTCCAAATCTGTAAAATAAAACTGCATTCAAATAGATCTAAAAATAATGTGTGAAGTTTATATTTAACCATAATAAAAATGAATGATTAACAAGAAGAATGCATATAACTGTATACACGTTCAGCTGAAATAGCTTTAGAAAAAAATGTTAACAGTTTGACATTTAAAATCCCTCCAAACCCTGCAGCCACACCAGTCTGGTCATTTATCTTGGCTTTTTAACAAGTCACACAAGATCTTGCTGACTGTTGAACACAAATGTATCACTCTCAAACACAAAACCTGTCAGCGAACATCTGCAAGCTCTTCCTCACAAGAATTTGTCCCAAAAAGATATAAAGAACCGCAATGCAGAGATAAAAACAACCACAAATCAGGTCCTCGTAAAGAATCCAGTCCCCAAAAATCCAAAATCCTTCACAAGATTGGACCGAAATATCACTAAATTCTGTATTTTAAAACCACAAAGTTAATGAAAGTGTTTATTTTACGAAAACAAAACAATTTAAGCAACGGCAGCAAATACACACTCGTGAGTAAAATTATACGCCGTCTTATAATAAACTAAAAATCCTTAAAATTATATTCAAGTGTAACAGTTTGTTAATATTCTAAAATATATCAAAGACTGTTAAGATTATCTGCTTTTGTAATTATTACAAAAAAAACATTTAAATATTTTTTCCTAAAAAACCTCATTCGAATGTGTGTTTTGCAATAATAAATGTGTGTTTTTGAGTTTAAATGACTGCCTGCGTTAGTGAGCTGGGATCTTGTAATTGATGTGGGATGGCAGTGCACCTTGTTGCCATCACATTATGAAATTTAGATGAATTAACAGGTTTGGGATGAGTCCATTTGGGGACAGCTGCTCCAGTAAATCACAGCAAGAAGTCAATTAGCTCTCTCCATCAGCCATACGAAGGTGACTTCCAAGTGCAGCCGCTCAAGGCCCAACTGACCGAATAACCAGAACATAAATAAAAACTATTCACTTATTACTGACCCATATGGCTCCTAAACTATTTTAGATTATGCAAAATCAGAATAAAGAAAGATTTTGTCGAAAAATGTATACAAACACACACACAGCTCAGAAAATCTACAAAGCCGACGCGATGATGTTAAAAGTCATTTTGAAATTAAAACTGCAAAAACAGTTAATATATATAAACAAACGGCGTAGATTTTGTCATTATTAGCTGCTACACTTAAAACAAAAAACGATTTAAGAAAAATAAACATAATAGTAAAATTTTGCTTTGTAAAATTAAATATTTTAAAAATCAACGAAGGATTCGCTCACCGATTAATCCTAAATTTTGAAACAAAACAGTAAAATTTGAGGATATTTTATTAGACAATTGTACGATTGTTAACCAGGAGCTGAACCTTTGTGCACCAAAGATATTTTTTAAAAAGCAAAATGAAGATTGCATCAAATTTAACAACATCATTGAGCACAATATTTCATTTTCTTATCTCTAATCGGAGAAATGTAGGTTGGGTCATTTTAAAGCAAAGCGCTACATTCAGCTATAGGTAACCAAACTAATAACAACAAATCACACTATTCTGCATCTGTGCATCTATTGTGCACCCAAATAAAATGAGATTAAATGAAAAACACAATCCTTTACAATTCTATAAATACATTAAAACAATACTTAACCATCGCTTGGCTGCAAGTGAAGGGAGATTTACATTTACACTTTTGTCTGGTCACTATTGAGTTAACTTCAAGTCCACAAACTTGTCTATGGCACTAGTGGCCTGAGCCAGCCAAGCATAGTGTGGGCTGCAGGCCAGACAACATGGACTAATAGAAGAAAAAAAAGCACAACTCGTCTGCCAGAAAACTCAGCAATAGGCCACTTTATTATAGTAAAATACCCATCATGCATTGACTGTTTTTAAAATCAAATGATGAACCAAAGTAATTTTGCTGACTCTAACACACCTAGTTACAACAAGCAGATAAATGGGAGTTGTTTACCATAAAAGGGTGGAGGTTATGTTCTGCTCTTTTCCAACAGCATGGGCCTATACAGTCAGGGAGGCGCTCACACTTAAATATTCTGATATTTTAAGGTAACGCGCATGCGCTGTAGGAGGAAGATAATGTTATAACCAATGAGCGTTCCAAACGCCCTGTGAGGTAATCCCGGCAGAGATGACTAAATAACCAAATTATACAAACCGCAGTCCTGCAGAATAACCTGCTCCTGTGCATCACGTTGCATCACGGCTCTTGTTCAGTCTATTAATTTGTTTATTTATGTGTTTTTTAAAAATATGTTATCATTAACCAATGATATGCATGCAAAATCAGTCATTCCGTGCAATTAGAATTAATGGAGGTAAACATTGAATTACAACTGTAAACCTATTTGTCAAATTGAATTAAACTAGCTCAATCAATATGTCAAAATAAACGTTTAAAATGTATCAAGCTCTTAAAAAGTTGTAATTTCTGGTGATTTTTTTAAATAGGGCAAAATTTATCTGAGGAAAAAAACAAAAACTCACCACCAACATGGGAAATAGAATTAAATTACTCACACTTGTAATGCTGTTTGTTTTTATTACAGCATGAATAATGAAAAGGGGCTGTTTGAAGTCCCCTTCCATATTTGAAGAGGTAATTTATCATTCCATGAACGCCACTGTAGCAGAAGAGATCAGCAGCGGTTTTAAATTTAACACTAAAGCAACAGTTGCTTTACATTTGGCCTCGTTGATGACAGCTCCCCCCTTTTCTCCACAGCAAGAGCTCAGAGCCTACGCTGCTGCTCTCTGGCTCGAATGAACAAATAATAAATGTGATAATAATAATAATAAAACATTTGTGAGTCAGATAAACCACGTCACTTAATCATTTCACAGTAGTAATGTGGCTGTAAATACACGGTACGTTTATTTAAGTGGCGCGCGGTGCCTTCACGTTTCAACAAGCCAGTAAAATATGGAAGAAAACTTAACAGGCTGCATGTCACTTAGGAAAGTTCACAAAGGGCGCAATAAATCTGCGCGTGTGCAGATGTGCGTGTGTGTGTGTGTGTGTGTGTGTGTGTGTGTGTGTGTGTGTGTGTGTGTGTGTGTGTGTGTGTGTGTGTGTGTGTGTGTGTGTGTGTGTGTGTGTGTTCACGCGTATACTGAGAGGGAAAACGAGTGAAGGGGGAGTAAACTGTGAGAGGCTTCGTGAGACAGAGCGGGAGGGAGAGGCGCGCGCACGCGCATCAACACACACACTCACTCTCACACACACACACTCACTCGGAGAGAGAAGGAAGATGAAGTTGTTGAGGTTAAAAAAGCGCAACTGTTGAATTCATATGGTACTTTTTTCTTTCTTGAGAGCGTTTTTGTTGCAGCTGTATGAGAAACAGGCCTAAACACAAAAAAGTGGCTTTGGTTGAACCCCTCACCAGCTCACGAGAGACTAAACGTTCAACTACAACTTCTAGAACATGCAGGCCTCTCGTTCAAACACACACACACACAACCCACAGAGAAGGAAACCATGCAACTCACCTCCTCAATCTATAACTCTTTCTTGGTGAAATGTTCTGAGAGTGAATGCAGCAGGACGAGGGCGACAGCAGAATGAATTTGATTTTTTTCTTTTTCTTTCTTCTTTTTCTTTTTTAGGGTCCAGATCCCTCTAAAATAAAGAATGTGAACTCCTTCCTGGGACAGACTGAGGGAGGGGTGAGCAGAAAGAAGGGAGAGATGGAGGGGGGGATGTGAAAAGCTCGGAGTTAAAAAGCGCCGCTTGAAGCACTCAGCGCGTCTCTGAACTTGATCAGATTTTATGTGTCCTGCAGCGAGTCAGCGGCAGCCCTGTGAAACTTGCTCAATGGCACGAATTTTTGGGATGCGCGCGCGCGCGGAAGAAGAGGGGGGGATTCTCAGGATATTACAATTACTGCCATCTTTCTTTCTGTCTTTTATTTTTCTGTCTTACGCCCTATAGAGACTTGCAAAAAAAAGGAGGAGAAGGAAAAAAATCTCTTTCAAGCGGGTTCAAGAGAGCCAGACTTTGGATCAGCGCCAGATACGTTCAAGTTTTCAGTTAATAAGACAAAAACTCAAATTAAAAACTAAGATAGATGATAGATAGATAGATAGATAGATAGATAGATAGATAGATAGATAGATAGATAGATAGATAGATAGATAGATAGATAGATAGATAGATAGATAGATAGATAGATAGATAGATAGATAGATAGATAGATAGATAGATAGATAGATAGATTTTCTAATAATAAAAGTTTAAAGCATAAATTTCCCCTCTTATCACCTCTGTTATTGTTTATTAAACTGTTTTTGAGTTTGTGAGGCTGCGCGCGCTCCGCACACACATGTGGGAGCTCTGCACTGTTCCGTTATACCTGCAAAATAATGCCCGCTAGAACCAATCAAATGAAACCAGTGAGAAGACCTGCCATCTTCAATCCCAAACCGTGCCAATCACTGGAAATCCAGCCAATTAACACCCTCCTCGGCGGTCACGTGTCAGAGGGGTAGCTGAGCGCTGATTGGCCGCCGTAGCACTGCCTCCTGAGTTCATTTATGTTCTGGGAGTGAGTGATTGACTTTATCAGTCCAAGGACATCATCAGCCTGGTAAGGGGGGGAAGTTTGATCCTCTTTCTCACGGATCGCAGTCCACGGGAGTTTTTTCTCCTCCCAACTCTTTACATAGGATTTTTCCCTCCTGTTTTTGGCTTGGGGTTTTCTATTTGAGGGAGTCCTCTCCACGCAGAGTGGTGAATCTCAGCGCAGCGCCTGAAGCCCGCGCGCTCCGCTAAACTGGATTTTAATTTTATTTTCTGTTTCCTTCCCGACTCCTAAGTTTGATTCGAGCTCATGACTATGCTTCTTGATAGCGGTCCGCAGTTTGCATCGTTAGGAGTGGGGGGGTTCGGGACGCCACGGCACCACGACATCGGGAACAGAGACCCGAGTCTGGGACTGAATCCGTTCTCTGATTCCTCCCACTCCGCCGCGTTCAAAATAAGCCCCGTGGCGCACGACATCGCTTCCAGCCAGACGTCAGCGTTCACTCCGCAGGCAAGTGGATATGCTGCTGCCCTGGGACACACTCACGGCGGGCAGGTGGGCTCGTACGGCGGGGGAGCGTTCAACTCAACACGAGATTTTCTCTTCCGAAACCGGGGCGTTGGAGAGTCCACGGCACCGAGCGCCCAGCATGGGATCTTTGCAGCCTCGACGGGGAGCCTGCACGGGCCGCCGGGGATCCCCGATAACCCCGGACATTTGTTGTTTCCCGGACTTCACGACCAGGGAGTCAGCCACACTTCATCCAGCGGACACGTAGTCAACAGCCAAATGCATCTTGGCTTACGCGGGGACATTTTCGGAAGACCCGACCCGTATCGGCCGGTAGCGAGCCCCAGGACGGACCCATACGGGGCTCAGCTCCACAACTACAACCACCCCATCAACATGAACATGGGGATGAATGTGCCGACGCACCACGGTCCTGGGGCCTTCTTTAGGTACATGAGGCAGCCCATCAAACAAGAGTTATCCTGCAAATGGATAGAGGAGAACCAGATGAACAGACCCAAAAAGACTTGCGACAGGACTTTCAGCACCATGCACGAGATGGTCACGCATGTGTCCATGGAGCACGTCGGCGGCCCCGAGCAGAGCAACCACGTCTGCTTCTGGGAGGACTGTCCGAGAGAGGGCAAGTCTTTTAAGGCCAAGTACAAACTCGTCAATCACATCCGAGTGCACACGGGAGAAAAACCCTTCCCGTGCCCGTTCCCCGGATGTGGGAAAATATTCGCCAGGTCGGAGAATCTCAAAATCCACAAAAGAACGCACACAGGTAGGAACCAACAGCACTAATTATAGTAGTAGTAGTGGTGGTGGTGGTGTGTGTGTGTGTGTGTGTGTGTGTGTGTGTGTGTGTGTGTGTGTGTGTGTGTGTGTGTGTGTGTGTGTGTGTGTGTGTGTGTGTGTGTTGGAATCATAACTCTGATTTTGTGGTGTTAAAAAAATCTGAACTTGGCTTCATGTTTACGGTTTAGCTTCTTATCAGTGGAGTTATTATTATTATTATTATTATTATTATTATTACTGAGGGATATATAAACTAGTATTTTGAATAACTTTGATGTTTTGTTAATCCTGATTAACTCTTGAAGCTTTAGATAAGAATATAAACTTTGGTCTGGTTCATTAAGATTCTCAGCTCGCATGTCCAAGTTTTTGTGCTGCTATTAGACAACTGAAGCAGGCAGCTAATCGATGTGTAGCTGTGTTTCTAACTCTCGCTCAGACGCTGCATGCTGTCCTGTTGATTCATTGTTGACTAGAAGAACAGTTGCTGGAAGGAGCAGGCCTAGTGAATAAATAAAGCCTGACAGAGTTGAGTAGTGGCTCTGGATCCACGTCTCGCCGCAAAAACTAGGTTACCCTGTTATATAATCGTCTGCAGACCATTTGCATGTCTTAGCTCGGGCTTTTCAGGTGCTGCTACAACGGGGGAGTTTGTTTGTTCGAGCCTTTTGGGTTATTCACCATGTGCGCGCGTGTGTGTGTTTAAATCCTGCAGGTGAGAAGCCGTTTAAGTGTGAATTTGATGGCTGCGACAGACGCTTCGCCAACAGCAGCGACAGGAAAAAGCACATGCATGTGCACACATCAGACAAGCCATACATCTGCAAAGTGTGCGACAAGTCCTACACACACCCCAGCTCTCTCAGGAAACACATGAAGGTAATTAACGTCTTCATTACTCCTTAAACACATTAACACACACACTCTTTCTCACACACAAACTCGCGCACACACACACCACCCCCTCCTCCGTATCCAACACAGACAGGGACCGTCACAACTTGAGGCATTTGTTAACATCTAATGGCACTGGATTGAAAAAAGTTTACGAGCGTAAAAAATTAGTTTAAATGTCAAAAGTACAGGAAATGCTCAATGATTTGATGCTGAATTTGCCTTTATTGAAATTTTTTAAAGAAATTGCATTTTTTTAAATCCATAATGTGTTGATGAAGCATAGAGTCTAATTAAAAGTTGGCCTAATTATTATTGCCCCTAAAACGAGATTTAATTCATATTTCTGATCAAACTTTCTATATTTTTAGGGCGTTATAATAAGCCAGTGTGTGTAACTCGGGTTTATTCTTCTATTATTTTATTTTATTGCAGGTACACGAGTCTCAAGGGTCTGAATCCTCCCCAGCAGCCAGTTCCGGGTACGAATCGTCCACACCGCCGGTGTTGGTGTCAGCCAGCACCGAGGACCCGACAAAAACACCGCCGTCTGCGGTGCAGAACACGTCTGGGCACAGCGAAGGACTGGCACCCAACTTTAACGAATGGTACGTTTGAAGGCAGAGCAGCAAAGCCTCTGTCACTGTGGACCGGAAGGACGAGGATAAACCAGGAGTTACCGAAATTCCTTTTCACTTCACACACACACACGCACGCACACACACACACACACACACACACACACACACACACACACACGAGACTGAAAGAACAACAGGAGATGAGAGCAAAAGCCAGCAGCACGCAGGCCACGTTCGTTCTCAGGATCACGAAAACAAATTTTGACTTTTATTCTGCAGTTTTGAAGGAAAATCACAAAAAAACAAGCAAACCCAACTATAAATAAACCCAATACTTTCTGACTATAAATAAATGTTTTGCTTTCTTTTTAAACTTTTAGTTCACAGATTTCCAGAAAGGTTGTTTTATTTTGAATTTTATGTATTTTCTCAAATTTTTATTTAAAGATAAAAAAACAGAAAATGAAAAAAGGAAGATTATTTCACGCTGTTTTATATGACCGGTGACGCGTTTACGCGTCGCCTCTTCAATTGATTGTTGAAAACTTCAAACAGTCTTAAGAAACGTGCCAAAGTCTTTGTCATGAACTTGAACACAGAAAAAAAGACAAAAAAGAGAAATAAATATTATACTCGTGAATGTATTTCCTTGTTTGATGGGGTCGAATCTGTTGTCAGCGTCCGTTTTCAGGTGGAGACATGTGGTATTAGGTTACGATTGTTGCCGTTTAATATAACGTTGCCTTTTGTTAATACCGTTGTAAATACATATCCATGATGCCATATTTATCAATTTGTAATTTAATTATGGGTATAAGTTCTGAAACTTAAATGATATTTATGGATTTTTTTTCTAACAAGAACTGTACAGTTTTGGTCATAATAACCATCACAACATGGAACAAATGATAAACTCTTAAGCTCCAACATCGCGATTGTATCTTTTTTTTCTTTTCTCTTTTTAACCAATAGGCCTACATGTGTCTTATTTGGATCAAAAAATAATATCGTCTATATGAATATTATGAATTTGTCTATATATAATGCAGATATTTCAGTCACTTTTTTTGGAATTTTCTTTCTAAGACCATTGACATGTATAAAAAAATCACTGACTGTGTAGAACAGTTGAGCTGAGAAGATTCTGTTGATATTTTTTATTTTTATTTTTTTTTTTGGGAGGGGGGTCAATCTGAACTTTTTTGTGGATCATACTTTTTATAGAATCAGAAATAGATGTCAATTCATAGGATGAAGAAAAAAAGAGAAAATAATCCCATCAGCTTATTGCACTCCTATACAGGTTTTTAGAAGAGTGTGTGAAGTTTTTAATCTCCAAAATGAGCATTTTCAGTATTTTAAATTTGGGGAAAAAAGGGGGGGTGAAGCACCCAAAAATAAGCGCCTGTATGGCAATCTTTATAGTTCCAGCAATGTCTTTGTGCAAGTAGCCTCTGTTTAAATGTGTGCATCGGCAACAATGGAACTGTCACAAAACACAGTTATCTTCAAAATAATATTATTAATAATAATAATAAAAAAAAGTTTTTTGTCTGCCAGCTTGCATTGTTTTAAATGTAATTCTTCTGTGAAACTAAGCGTGTTATTTGTTGTGGTGTTGCATATAGAGCAGTTTGATTACACATTTGCTTGTTTTGTGTGGATAACTTGTCAAGATGACTTCTTTTTTCTATGATTTTTTATTTTTATTTTTTGTGTTTAACAAAAATTTAGTGGAAGGAATCCTAGATCTATGTGGGACTGAAAGGAGAATACGTTCAGTGGCAAAAAGAGTTACAGCATTGCATTGTAACCTATTCTCGAGATTTAAATATTATGCATACACAAAGTATATTGTGCTCATAAATGAGAACAATTTCAGACCACCAGCACTACTTTTAAAATAAAATGTAAAAAAAAACGGTACCTCTTGACAGTGATATATGAAATACGTTTATTTAAATAATTTAAGGAGTATATGTTTTATATGCTATTTTCTATACCTTAATTTAAAAGAAGTACATTTTCTTATTCCCACCACCTTTCTGCCCCCTCCCCCCTCCCCCCCTTATGTCCAGAGGTCAGAGGAAAATATCTGATGTATAAACACAGCTAGAATGTGATGTTGTAACCCTTTCTGGGGGGGATAAAAAATGGGTCACACACTCCCGAGTTATTCCTGAAGAGCAAAAATGTTTTACTGATGAACTGTGTCACTGTGCCACATCGAGGCAAACCATGTTACAACAGCAGGCCTATTATATGCGTTAGCCTATTTAGCTACCAGAGTCAGACGTTTCCTTGTACTTTTTAGGCTACTGTATGTTGGTTGGTTTGTTTTTACCAACTATTTATGATGAAATGTGAACGGAAATTTTGATTGAAATTAAAAAATGAAAAGCGAGCTCCAGAGTGCCACGTTGATTGTTGTTATCAGCATGTTTTTGTGCACCCTGCATGCACTGTTTGCCTGTTTACAGGAGTCACTTGAACTTGACACTGATTAGTCGCCATCTTGACTGTGTGTTTTCAATGTGTGTGTGTGCATGAGTGTGTGCGCGCGAGCTTTGAGTGGGAATATTTAGGAGACAAGTTGGAGAATCACTTCAGTGAATGGTGCAGCATTTGTTTATTGGTGGAAAAAACACGAGAAGTTGCACGTTTATCCTCTCGTTTGGAAGTAATAATAATAATTTTGTTAGAATAATGGTTTGAGGCTGCAGACCGGAAGACGGGAAGCTGGGGGCATGCGTGTGACCGTGAAAGTGGAAGTGGGGGAGCGCTGCCAGGAGTGGCACTGCCACAGCGATTTACGAGGCACCGCTACATAAAGGGGGTTACCGCACATCAGTGGGTGCTGTGATGATGAGCATTTAAATGGTGGGGAAAAGAGAAGAAGTCAAGATTAGTCGCAAGAATTACAAAAAAATATAATAATAATAAAAAAAAGAACACAGAAAAACTGCTGTTTACTCAACTTTATCTGATTAGATCCAAGAAAAACACACATGCAGTCATAAATACTTTACTGGTAATTTTCACAAGCCCACTAATATCCTTTAAGCGTGAACAGATTTACTCCAATTCTGTTTGTGATTCTTTTGCGCAAGCGCTCCCCTCGCGCTCCGTTTGATTTCATGTATTTTCACCTCCCTCCTCCTCCTCCTCCTCCCCCCTCTCCTTTCCCCTCCTCGCCCACCCTGTCTCCCTCCCTTCTCGGTTCGTCTAGTCGCACATTTCAAGTTCCTCCTCTCAGACAACAGTGACGTCAAATAACCGAGACCCGGTTTTTCCTCCATGAAAGCTCACATGGAAGCTGTGCTTTTTTTACCCACGGATTTTTTTATCTTTATTTTAATTTTTCAATTTTTTTTTTTTTTTGGGGGGGGGGGGGGGGGGGGGGGGGCTGCTGAGCTCTGCGCCATCAGCAGGTGATCAGAACAAGGACGGAAGGCAGAAAGGACAAAATACATTTAAATAAAAACTTTACATCTTTATTGTATCATTTTACAATTTGAATTTAGGTCAGTTAAGTCAAGAGGGGTTTGGACGTCAACGTGTTTGGAATACAAATCGTTTACAGATTTAAAACCAGAGCAGGCGCTTGAGTCGAGAAAGAAAAAGAAAAAAAAGCTTCTATCTGAGATGTTTTCTCAATGGGGCAGAAAACAGCGGCGATCACGTGCGTCAAAATTATCACAACCGACAGCAGCAGACTGATTTACGCTCATTCATGTGGAGTTATGGATTGGTGTGTTCGGCTGCTGCGCGCGGACACGGAGGATGGACTCTTGGCAGCGCGCGACTGTCTAATCTCTCTCTCTCTCTCTCTCTCTCTCTCTCTCTCTCTCTCTCTCTCTCTCTCTCGCTCTCTCTCTCTCTCGTTTGCAGAAAGAGAAGGGAGAGCGAGCGAAGGGAACCAGAGGGGGAGAAAGAGGGAGGGAAGACTTTGAGATGATGGAACTGAGATGCTTTCCTGCACGCGCCTTCCGCTCAAGTTTAATACGGGATTGATTGGACAGCCGCAGCCCGTTACCTTCCCTTGTCTTCTCAGAGTCTCTGCTCGCTAAGCGGGAGCTCTAAGAGGATAAAGTCACACAAGCAAGTCTCCAACCTTTTGTCACGCAACGGGAGAGGCGATCTGACTAAATTGCTAATTTAAACTTTTAGGACTATTAGCCACTTGGACGAATCCTGGTACATACAGTCTTGATCTCAGTCAAAACATAAATAAATAAAAAATAAAACAATGCAGTCTGTGTGGCAACGCTACTGATGCACTCTTTGTTTACATCTTGGGCTTTTATCCGGCAGGACTTATGAGCTTTGTAGTTAGTGAGGCTCTAACGCACGTTAGTTAGTTATTTTGGCCTCTGATCTGAACCTGCAGGGCATTTAGTTCAGGGGACAGCGCCTGGCACATCTGGACATGACCAGATGGCTCCGTGCGCAGTCATCACCACTCAGGATGACTCAGTCCACAAATGCAGGTGAAAAAAACTTTATTTTTTAATACTAAATGAACCGTGGCAATAAATTAGATGGATTCGTGACATCATAAAGCAACATATCACTTTACAAACAACTGCATACATCTTCAACCGGAGGCTCCCGTTTAGCGCGGAAGTTGATGAACTTGCCAATTATCGGTGCTTGTTTCACCTCCAGCTGGGTGGTGAATATGCAATCAGAGCACCTTAATACACCAGTGTGTCTTTAATATCTGCTTCGTGGCATTTGTGATGCATAACGCACGTGCGTAACACCATGCATCTGTGTCCAAGTGAGATGATGCATGATAAAAGAGCCTGCAGGTAAGTTTCTCACTGACCAAATAAAAATAGCGTCATAATAAATAGTCACCTTTATAATGAATTCTTTCAACCAATCATTTACTTTCTCCACCTCCTTAATCCCTTTAAGCCGCGCGCTGAAAGACAATCTATTAGGATGCCCAACAAGAGGCAGCGGCAATTCCCCAACATCTGGCGGGATGTCAGAAACTTGATGAATTCCTTATCAGAGCGCGCGCAGGAATCACCGCTAATAGGTCCCCGGAGTGCGCGCTCTGGCAAACGCTCATTCAGCAAAGCAGATGTTCAGCAATTGTGCTTTGCGTTTGTCTTTCCACAAAGATATTTTCAGCACTTTTCAGGGGTGGCGAGTGCGTAAATGAGCAATTGTCATCCTTTTAATGACCCTGCCCCGGACGCAGCGGCGGCGACGCTTCCAGTCTCCACGAGGAGCGAGTTTTATGAATCAGTGAGCGGAGCATCACTGAGGAGTAAGTAACGATGACGTTTTAAAGTCCTGAGACAATGCCCTGACTCTCACTGTCAGCATTTCAAATCGCTAATTAAAGCGTTTAAATCTGAGCATTTGGCCGTTTCACGTCTCCTACAGAGTCAACAAAGCTACATTTGTTTCAGCCTGCATGAATAGAGTGATTCAGCTACTAACTTTTCACCTGAGAGCCCCGGGCCAGCCTCACAGGACGAGCTCTCCCCCCTAGGGGAGGAGAGAGGAGAGGGGAGGACCGCAGCGCTCACATATTCATTACTCTTTCAAAATAAAAGGCACAATGCTCGTTAATGCCTCCTTCTGTAAAGACAATGAATTAGAATTGGAGAGCGCCTTTCCATTATTTAAAGAGTTCATTCATCGCTTCCTGCGGCGATTTGAGAGCGCCTGCGCAATGCTGTGCGCACTTTAGCATAATTAAATTAGATAGATAGATAGATAGATAGATAGATAGATAGATAGATAGATAGATAGATAGATAGATAGATAGATAGATAGATAGATAGATAGATAGATAGATAGATAGATAGATAGATAGATAGATAGATAGATAGATAGATAGATGTCAGTGCGTTCATCACAGAAACAGAGGAAGAAACGATACTTTCCTCTCTGAGTTATTTATATATATTTTTTTTTTCATTCAAGATGGTGAGGGTTGACCTGTTTTTGTTTGTTTGTTGGTGTTGTTGTTGTTCTCTGGGATACACAGTGACATGATGCAAATATCTGTCACAGTATACACCTGTCACACCATCGAGGTTTTTTATTAAATGTTTATTTATTTATTTATTTATTTACTCTAGTATTTGTATTATGTGTATACATTAATACAGGTGTTTCCTAGTTCACTAGACCTGTTAACTGACCAATTGATAGCCACACACACACACTTTTTTGCCTTTAGTTTAAATAAACGTCTCCCAAAGTTGGTCCAGGATGTCATTCTGGGCCAAAAGGATCTCCAAAGATCTATTCTATTGTTAAAAACTGTGGACAAAATGCTTTGCCTTAATTATTACAGGACATTACATATTAGTGATACATGACATATGTTGTTTTATTCCAGATTTGTAGTATTTGTAGTAATACTGGTGTACTTCAAGCAATAGATGGGTCACATGTCTCTTTCAGGATTGGTTTATTTAGAAGTTGAAAAGTAAGTCAAATTTAGGAAATAACAGATGTGTTTATTCTCTGAATTTATGTTTGTTTGTTTGTTTGTTTGTTTGTTTGTTTGTTTGTTGAAATATTTTCTTGCATATCAACTTTTAGGTTTCTAACCTTTCAAAGCATAAAACTCTACAATAAAGTTTCTAAAACATTGATCCATTAGCCAGTTTGCAGGTTTCCTTTTAATTTAAGAATCCATTTTTTTTAAAAATCTGACTTTTGAACCCAACATGTATTTATTTATCTATTTCCAGTAATTGTTCAATAAAAGAAAAAAACACTGACAAAAGCCAAACTTTAACAGAGGAAAGTGCTGTAAGCAACTAGATAAATCTCTACACATAAGGGCAAACAGAAGGAACAGTCTGGGTTTTCATATGTAATGCTGTGGCCCCTGTTGTGCGTTTATGGGACCCTGATCAGGGGTTATCGTGTTGTGTTTGGGTAAATGGACCCAACAGGAAAAGACCAGGTTTTTGTGTGGGTGGCAGCAGCTCTGGTGCAAAAGCAGAGAGATATTCAACAGCTGTGCTATGCAGGTTTTCAACAGCCATAATAAAAAGTGTTAGACATAGCACCAGCTATTTTCTTCCCACTTTTTCCACTAATATAGCCTTTCCCACAATGCCTTTTGGCCAAACACTACACCACTGGCTTAGATTTTCACAGTATTAGACAAACAGTTATTCTGTGGGGGTTTTTTTTTTGATTGAAGTTTTTCTACACCAACACATCTGAGCCAAAGACTTTATTTTCTTCCCTAAACGTCTCGGCAATCAGCGACATCAGGATTGGAACCACTATGTGAGACCTCGTAGCTCGAACTTTCTACCATTCCCATAAAAGTCCCCATCCTGGGACAATAAAAGGCATGTGGGGTTTAGAAGAAAATAAAGGAGGTGGTGCAGGAGGAGAGAAAGGAGCCAGGTAGGAGGGCCATGGTGAAGGAGGGGGGATGGGAAAGCCAGGTGCTGGTGGAAATTGGCTGGCGATTGCCAAAGCGACCTCATGCCAGGATAATGCATGGGGCCATAGGTGTCCCCCGAGCCAATCCCAACCCTCATGCTGATAGTTTTTCAATGCCTGTGGGACAATCTCTACAATAATTGCTTTTCCTGTTTCAATTCTGCTCTGAGGGCCTTTAACAAAAGGGAAGAGACTTTGTTTCACACATGCATTCCCAAAAGTCTCCTCTGGCTTAGAGCTGGAGCCATTTTTAGTCGCCATAAACTTCCAGTGCACTACAATTTTATCTGAGCATGTTATGTAAAAACACCACGAGCAGCGGTTTGGGATTTCAGTTTTAACTCACACCACAAAGGCCCGGAATGACAGAGTGAGCCTGGTCGTGTGACTGGCAGAACTCTCCTTTAATATCTTGCAGATTTCCCCCCTCAGGAGGCCTTTGGAGGCTGCAAATCCTCTGTTGTTTGTTCAAATGTAACATGGCCAAATATTTTCATTAGCATCTCAGGGACACCTTATCCATCCTCAGCTGTGATGGGCGATGACAGGGGAGGTGGGGGAGGAAGAGGTGAGGGTGCAGCTCACAGCCAGGTGAAAGTTGAAACTTCTCAGTTAAACCTCCAATAAGGAAAATCTGCCTGGTGATAATGAGACTTTTGAATCATAAATAGATTATCTTAATTTAATCTGGGTTTTTTTTTGTTATTTTTGTTTTTATTATTATTATTATTATTATTTAGCTTTCCCAGATCAACTTAAAATTTATGAATATATTAGTTTTTATTTTGGTGGTAAACGGATTATTTATTTATTTATAATTTATTATTATTATTATTATTATTATTATGTTTGCTTCAAAGTTTTTCCTTTCTATTTTCTCAGCAGTTCTTCGATGTTGCGCAACAAAAAAAAGATTAATCAAAAAATATTTTTGCGCATTTTTATCTATTAACGACGCGCGTTTCTTGGCCTTGAAATGATGAAACTAAGAAATCAACGGAGACAAGGTGAACATTCCTTGAGTACCGGTCCAAATGTGAGAACAAAAGCTTTCTCATGACCCGCAACTAAAAACACTTCCGTTAAGCGTCGGTAAAGAGGGAATTAACGTGGCTTTT
Organism: Aphyosemion australe; assembly: GCA_006937985.1. Classification (NCBI taxonomy): domain Eukaryota; kingdom Metazoa; phylum Chordata; class Actinopteri; order Cyprinodontiformes; family Nothobranchiidae; genus Aphyosemion; species Aphyosemion australe. Next base: position 3,815,397 of record SSNS01000009.1, read on the forward strand.
TAACGATTTCAGCGTTGCAAACTCCCTTTGCTGTCAGGTTTTTGCACGCAGGAACGTCCTTTCTCTTTTATTTGTATTTTTAACGAATCGATTGAACGCAACGCGTTAACCCCGGTCTGCAAAAGAGAGAAAAATGAAGAAAACGCAGTTTAGATGGATTTCCCTTTAAATAAAACAAAAGGCTGCGGGGTGTGCTCTGTAACTGAAGCGTTCAGTTTCTTACTGTGAAACATTACCACGCAGCCAGTTTGTTTTCATTCCAGCTGAATATAAATAATGTATAACCTCTCCTGTCTGTCACTTACTCTTAATAATCAGTCGGCCATGCATTAAAAAAGCTGCTGGTCCAAAAAAAGTGATATTATAAGAGGTGACACTGGGAGCTGACCCAAACATGCAGCCAGCTCCCAAACTGAGAAGGGATTAAACATCTAGTGATTAATAAACAGAATGGAGCCATAATAAATACAGAGGAAAGCAAAGTGAGTCTAAATAAACAGGTTTGTGAACTTTAAAACCTTTTTTTCTTTGTGCTGATTTTCAAATCCAAGCTTTTTACTTTTTATCTTCAGAAGAAAAAAAACATAAATCTCCCCTCTCAATGTTTTTTTTTCTTTTGTCAGAAATTGGCAACAGTGTGCCCATCCAGTACCCAGTTCAATTTACCTTGTCTTGGGAATGATTTTTCTGTATTACCTAAACAAGGTGAAATCTGGGGCATGCAGACTCTCTGCTGCTTGTCGGAATCAGTGGAGTGTGAAATTGCAACACCAGACTGCAGGGATAATAGCTCAGAAGGGGGCTAATGTCCCTGCTACATTCACAGAACATTTTTATAATGACTGAATTAAAGAGAAAAAATATAGATTTATGTTATAGTCAGGTTTTTCACCCCCTGCTTTATTCTCTGACTTTATCTGCCTTCTGTGTGTGTGTGTGTGTGTGTGTGTGTGTGCGCGTGCGTGCGTGCGTGCGTGTGTGTTTTCTGTTTTTGTTTAAAGAAGTGTAAGTAATTGGGTCCAAAAATGTTAAAGAAAAAAATAATATACACTGTAAAAAATGAAGTGTTGAACTAACTTAACCAAGTTCTGTCACCACTGATGCTTAAATTTATAGGATAATATACATTTTTATGAAGTCTTGTGTTGAAAGTATATTACCTTTTACATTCACACAACTATAGTGGAACCAGTTGACATAAGTTGGTTAAGTAAATTCAACATTTCATTTCTTAGAGTGTATGCTGTGTGGGTTTGGGCCCTTTTGGACCCTCATCTTTTTTTTTACTAGAGGCCCAGTTAGGAAAATGTTATTTCCGAGTTACTTTTTCTTCTCTGTCATCTCTCCCAAGACATCACATAGCCACAGAGAGCCCTCTTCACTCTGAATTTGTCCAGACATACACACACTTGTTCTCCCAACACACACACACACAAATAATGTGGGGATTACTGAAGACATGGTTCTGTTCTGTGAGACATGTCCCCAGCAGGGTCTGATTTGTCAAGCTTTACTGTACCCAAATTTGGTTTGTAATACATCTGCTTTTCCAAATAGCCCAACAAATCCCTGCTAGTCACCATTTAACACTCCTATTGGTGCTAAACCTAATCTTTCCTATGACCGGGGTCACCATTCTGGTGGTCCTTAGACCAACTCCTGTCAGTACAGATTAGTGTACACTCAAAAAGCAAAAAAAATCATAGTTATTTTATGAACAAGGCAGGTTTAAACCATGTCAACAAGTGGTAAAAATAAAGGCATCTATGGCGTGAGTCAACGAGAGGATTTGTTGGAACAAAAGAGGCAGAAGAGCAGAAATAACACAAAATGTGATTAGCCGTTGTCACCACTTTGACTTTGCACAAAAAGCCAAAGTAATGCGTCTTTTAAGGCTGGTGTCCAGGTCACGTCGGACCGTGCACAATAATCCAGGCTTGTTCTGAGACTTAGAACCTCGTGAAATCTACCTAAATAAGCGTGTTTACATGTTATCCAAAGCCCATAACCTAAACCCAACCCTCTTCATTAGGAAGATATAGTGTTTGTAGATTTGTTTTGATGTGGTCGGAGAGCAGACGGCCCATTGGCTAAGCATTGCAAAAAGCAGACAGACAGACAGTCCAAGCGGTTTAGCCTTGTTTAAAATTATTAATCCACTCCTAATTCCAGCTGGCCTCCTGACAGCATACAACCCTATCAAAAAAAATCAGCGCCTCCATTGTGAGACATGGCAGAAGGGGACTGGGCGTATTTTTTTTTCTGCTCCAATCAGTTTTCAGAGGTTGGGTGATTAAAAAAAGAATCCCTAACCCCCCACACCCACCCCCCTTCTCTTCTTCGCACAGCGGGGGAATAACGGAATCATTAATTCCCCATTAATTTCTGAAAAAAAGGAAATGTCGACTTGACGTGGGGCTATGGATGAAATGAAAAGACAGGAATGACAGGAGCGACAAGTGACTTTTGTTCACTAATAAAGTCATACATACCATCCCATACCAGTTTATTTATACAGCACTTTCAACACAGCGTTACAACTCACCTAAGTGGTGAACAAAGACAACAGACAGGTTGAAACAGTTGGGTAAAATAAAACCACCAGTGAGATATGGCATTTAACAAATATAGTTGTTCAAAAGTGCAGTTAAGGATTAAAAGTGATAAAAGTTTACATGTTTGAGGGACAAAAGCAATGCATCGAATTCAGTGTAAAAATCATTACAAACGGTGTGTAGCAGTCTCATTTACACAGACCAAATTCAACCTTTGATTCCAACTTTTTCACACAAGTTTTCCAGACTTTTGTTGTCAGATTATTAGGTATACGCTCTGATTTGTATAAACAAATAATCATTGACCTGTGGTGGGTGAGTCCTGTATATAGTTATTTATTAAAATTCACTTACTGGTTGTAGGTTTTTAAGAATTCACTCAAATTAAACAGTTTTAGTGGCTTGTGCAAACTTTGCAAACGATATGCAGTGAGAGGATTCAGACTAAATGTAAAAAGTGACTTTTTATTTATCATCTTGTTTCTAAATATGATAATGGGACAAATCACTATCACCCACCATGTTCCAGGCTACTAACTTCACACAAAACAGGACGATGGGCAGAGGAGTGTGTCCAGGGCGTGGTGCTGGGAAGGTGGGGGTCGGATCTTGTAGGGGACAAAGACGCGGTTCTGCTCCATCTCCCCCAATGTAAACAGCATACCACGCGCTCACCAGCAACCAGCACGAGGATGGGTTTTGATTAGGAAGCACGACCACCACCCACCCAAGCGTGGGCCCCTATCATCACCCTACCATCACACACATAAACATTCACTTATATAGCCTTACACACACACACACACACACACACACACTTGGATAGACATTCTCGAGGCCATTATGGCTGTCTCTGCTCAGAGTGACAGCCCTTCATATCTGTCTGTCATCAAGCCAAGTGGTTATCATCCATGCACCCGACCATTAGCAAATGTCACAAACACACACATTTACACACACATGCACACACATTTACACACACATGCACACACATTTACACACACATGCACACACATGCAACTGCACAAACGTTTTTACAGGAAATGAGGTCCAATTAGACGTAATAAGTGGCAGATAAGTAAAAAGCATTTCAAAAAATTCAATGCTTTAATTTTTTTGAATTGATTTTTTTTTTGCTAATTTCTCATCACTCCCCCCCCCCCCCCCCTCGCTCTCCTCCTCCTTTTCTCTTTCTTCCTCCATCTCTCGCGGTGACTTGTGAGCGCTCTGTGATTGACAGAACAAAAGAGATTGTTGTGGAGATACTAATTATTTAATGAATTCTTTATTTATTTTAAAAGTTCCCTGGGTGGCAATGTGCCCAGACGGTTACAGTAGATGGAAAATTACAGAGTGGGAGACAGTGAGTGACACATGAACAGAGGCAGAGGGGGCAAGGGGTGGGCCGTGCCATCCAAACATGCCCATGCCCTTAAAGCCATGGCAACATCCGCCCCATCCTGCCAAACCCCCCCTCTCAACAATCCCCTGAACCCCCCCCTCCTTCCACCCTTCCTGCACCTCTCTCTCTACCTCCATTTGCCACATTCCACTTGTATAAAATCATCCGTGCTTATTTTGATTCAGCTTCCATGTTCAAAGTTCAAAGTACACCTAAAACGATGACAAATAACCACCGAATTCCCCCAGCGACGATGCAAACAAGTAAATAAATTTTGTTTCCGAGCCTTTGTCAAATGATGCATCCTCTCCCCCGAAAAACCGATAAGTAGGGCACGGGGAGAGTAGGCCACTAAAGACCCGGTCATTATTGATTTGACAAGTGAGTGAATAATTCATCTCTAGTGGCAGACATCAGCTGGGACAGCCCTTTACGACTGCTGCTGTTACTATGAGAGACGTATCCAAAATCTGACCTTTCCCCTTCATCTCCTGCCAGCCCGTAATGCCGTCTAGCGCTCTCAAGCTGCACATCTCACCTTTGTCAACCTTTTGGCTTCAAGAGAACTCCCTTTCTTGGCCATAATAACAATTATTTTTTTCTTAAATTTCAGATTCTGCATCCTCTCTTTGGCCAAGTTCTGCTTAATTTACGATCATTTCCAGTTTCCCTGCAGCTCTTGGCAGCGGCGCACAAGGACAGCTTTATGCATGTGTGCAATTCACACACTCGCTGGCACCGTCCCCATGCAGCAACTGCCTTCTGTACAGAAAAACTCATTTACACGCTACCTCAGCAATAGAAGATATAAGAAAAATTGACAGTTTTGATTGGCTGAGTCATTTTCAAAGCTGTTGCTTGATAAACACAGATGTGACTCCAGAGCTGTTAATATAAATCAGACGTCCCAATTTGTGCCGCTGGGACTATGGCTCTCCCGGCAGATGAATAAGTGCTAGTTAGTCAGTGGTTGTGACATGCACATTAGTGCAAAGCTGCTATAAGTCAATCTTGTTCATGCAAGCAAAAACAACAGGGAAAAGGAAAACAGCCCTTGTGGTGGTAACCTCACAGAAAGGTCACAAGCTGGTTCCAAAATTTAACTCTAACCATCTACAAGAATCAGATCTCCACCTTGATTAAACAAGTGTCACTTAAACAGGGGTACTTTTGCTCATAAAGTTGTACAATCACAGGGCTTTTCCAGTAAAACCCAAAGTCTTTGACACACACCTTGTGAGAAAATGACTGCGAGCTGAGCAACCCTGAACCTTTCCCATCTGTACACAATAAAAAAAAAAAGAACTCCTGCAATTTATTCTGCAATAAAGGAACAGTCGTGCCCTTGAATAGAGCTCTCAGGGTGTCATGAGTGCAGAAAGGCAGCGTTCGTTTCAATCTGTACTCGGGCTACCTGCTGAGTTACCAGATCCCCAGCGAGTGTGAAGTCAAGCAGACTGCTTCTCTGACTCACGCTGCCTGCCACCACCTCCACGATGCATCATGAGTTATGCCATGACAACAAGATGTTGCTGCAGTCAGATGAAGATGTGTTTTGAGAGCGGCCTGACAGCGATCACCTGATAGGAGGGAAAAAAGCATGTAAACAAGTGTTAACGCGTGCACACATGCAGCCTCTTGTCTATTTTAATCAATTCTGCTCATATATGCAACATATTGGTGCACAAACTAAAGAAAAAAACACAGTCTGCTTGTCCGTGGGTCAAGACTCCATAAAGAGTGCCACAGAGGGCTGAAATATGAAGAGTTATGTGCTTGAGCTGACTGTGACCTTTGCTGTTTTGTCCATATGATATCACTCAGAGAGGAGGGAGCCATGGAAACCTGCCACTCTGAACCTGAATACCACTCCGCCTATCTGCAGCTTCAGCAGGATGTATAAGAACAAAGTCATTTAGTCATCTTTGTTCTTTCTGAAGGTGGGTAGAAAGCAGCTACGTTACTTGAAAAACTTTTTTTTCCCTTCTTTTGTGCTTCTTGTTCCTCCGTGCTTCCTTTCTTCCTCCGAGCTATGTCTCCCCACTCACTTTAAGAGACTCACACAAGGGGCCACAGGGAACTCCAAGTTTCCATTCATGCTTCTCATTATCAGGGCATGTCGGTATTTTATGAGGCAGTGTAAAGCACTGAATTACTGCACTTTAAAATGCACCCTGACACTATTATGTGACCGCGCTGATGGAAGGACCTTTCATTGCCGGACCAACGGCCTAAAATCGTGGACGACAAAGGAGTATGACTTGTTAATTATTTTTAACTGCCAGATAAAAATAATTATGAAGTAAGGCAGGATGCACAAACGGCAGAGGCCACGTCATAAAGAGACTCCCTGTCTCTGGAGACAAACTCACTTCAAATGTGGAGGAGAAATGTGCATCACACTGTTGTACTCCCGTCTAAAACACACTTTAACTAAATCTACACAACATCAGTGATTAAACAATAAATATTAATATGCACAACACAATAGGGCTGCTTAATTATGGAAGAAATCATTTGGGTTATTTTTAGTTAATATTGAAATAATTATGTAACATGATTCTTCACTAAGTTGAGAAACTATTAGAGTTCACAATTTAAGGAGACTGCAGACAGATTTATATGAGCAGGTGATGATTTATATGAGTTGTGCTACATAGTGGTGATTAGAAATGTTTACATAATACATTTTGAGAATAAAATTGTTTCAATCCCATTACAATCAATAAATAAGTTGCTATAGAGGCAGAAAAGAGTGTCCAAACAGAGAGTCAGTGTGCATAAAAATGTGTTTTTATAGAAGTTTCTTTCTTGGAAATAGAAATAGATCAAAAAATGTCACTAGGTGCCATACTACTGACCATGTACGGGTTATAATTGAAAATATTGGAGGCATATTTTAATGTGTGTAATACATCACCAGTGTGTTTTGCCCTTGTTCTGCCTTTTTATGCCCTAACACAACAAGCATGTGAGTTTAGCCTTTGAAAGTAGAGGAAGTGAGAAATAAGAGCATGGTTGCAATGCAGACAGAGACAAAAATGTTTTAATAACTGTTTTCTGTTGATTAGGTTGTTTTGGTGACCAGTTGTTGACTAAATTGGAATTGAAAGATGATGCGAGCAACAGCACAGCCCTACAATAAAATATTAAAAATAAAATATTTGTGGGTGGGGTCTTAGTCTAACTGCTTCTCTGGTTTTTCAGATGCTTGAGTTTTTGTATTTTTTCATTACTTATTCTTTTCCTTTTATTTTGGGATGGTGAGATTTGAAATTTTTATTTCTTAAATAAATAAAAAAAAACACAGGTGACAAAAATCAAAGGTACTTACTGGGTTTATGAAAAAAATAAAGGCCATTAAAAATGTGTAAGCAAGGAGTTGTAAGTATATTACATTTTTAGCATCAGTCATTAAAAGCATAAAACAATTACTTTATTGTTTTTTTAATTTTATTCTTCCTGTAAAATAAAGGCATTTTATTTAGAATTTTTCAATAATTCCATAAAGTTCCTTCTATATTTGTTTTTAGCCATTTAATTTTTCCTCCTTTATTAAACTTATCACAAAAAGCCATTATTGTCACTAAAACAAGTTTGTACTTTAAATATACAGCACAATACCTGGCCAAAAAAAGTCGCCACCAAAAAAAAGGTCACACTCTAATATTTCATTGGAGTGCCTTTAGCTTTGATTACAACACATTCACTGTGGCATTGTTTCGATAAGCTTCTGCAATGTCACCAGATTTATTTCCATCCAGTGTTGCATTAATGTTTCACCAAGATCTTGCATTGATGATGGTAGAGTCTGACCGCTGCACAAAGCCTTCTCCAGCACACCCCAAAGATTCTCAATGGGGTTCAGGTCTGGACTCTGTGGTGGCCAATCCATGTGTGAAAATGATGTCTCATGCTCCCTGAACCACTCTTTCACTATTTGAGCCCCATGAATCCTGGCATTGTCGTCTTGGAATATGGCCGTGCCATCAGGGAAGAACAAATCCATTGATGGAATAACCTGGTCATTCAGGATATTCAGGTAGTCAGCTGACCTCATTCTTGGAGCACATCCTGTTGCTGAACCTAGACCTGACCAACTGCAGCAACCCCAGATCATAGCACTGCCCCCACAGGCTTGTACAGTAGGCACTAGGCATGATGGGTGCATCACTTCATCTGCCTCTCTTCTTACCCTGATGCACCCATCACTCTGGAACAGGGTCCATCTGGACTCATCACACCAGTTTTTAATAATGCGTTGGACAGTTCTGAACCCAGTTTTAGTCGTTTCTGCAATCTCCTTAGATGTTTTCTCTGCTTGATGCATGCCGATGATGTGACCCTTCTCACACAGACTAACATATTTTCCACGACCACCAGATGTGTCTTTCCACATGGTTGTTTAAGAAATGAGAAGCAACTCATTGCACCAGTTGGGGTTAAATAACTTGTTACCAGTTGAAAGATAATCGCCCATGCAGTAATTATCCAATAGAAGGAGCCTACCTGTTTGCTTAGTTAAATCCAGTTGGTGATTTATTTTTGGCTGGACAGTGTTCATCCTTTTGGTAAATAAATTGTTTCATATATGCAAAAACGAAGCTAATGTAGGGAATTTTACTAAAGTTGTGTTTATAAAACAATAAAATACCTCATGAGTCTCCATGAGATATATTTATTTTCATGCATGCACACAGGATTCAGATTTAAGGTAACACTTTACAATAAGGATCCCTTTATTAATGTTATAGTGTAATATTAAGCATTAATTAACAAAGGATCCCTTTATTAACATCCGCGATATTGTTAACTATTAAGTGTCCTTAAGGTTAGGACAAAGGGCCAGGGAGGGTGTCTGCTTAGTAATGCATTACTTAACACTAACATTAATATTAAGCAGTTGTTAATACTTTATTTAATAGTTTATTAATGCTTTATAATGCACTAAGTAACATTAATAAAGGGACCCTTATTGTAAAGTGTTACCAGACTTAAAGATATTTAGTATTGCAGGCATTATTTAGCTTTAAAAACGATAAATAAATTTATTTTTATCAGTGAATCACAACTGAATTGAATGCAATTATTAAATCTATTCTAAATATCTGACATAACCAACATGGCTCCATGTTCATCACCAAAAACTCAGGATTTTTTATAATGCTTCCATTCTTCAGATTACTTGATCAGCACCATAATCTAATCAAATTACAGCTGTATCAATGCATTTACGTGGCTGTTAGGTCACGTATGTGTATTACTGCACAAGTGCATGCAGCACATATGTTGTGTGAGCGTGTCCACCGTGGCAGCTCAGCTGAGGCTGCATCAAGCTGTTGGTCGGCAGAGCTGTGACAATAAAAGGTGGCAGGCCAGTCAAAACATGCCCCGTTCTTCCAGGCTGGGCCAAAGTGTTGCTGAAGAGGGCCTTTTGAGGCACCCTTAATGTGGTAAAGTGATCTCCTCCACAATGGGACACTCCAAGAGGCCATCCCTAACAACCAGGGCAAAGCAAACAGCCTCCTCTCAATCCGCCTCTGTCTGATCCATTTGGGCTTGACTCTGAACTATAACCTGATAAACCTACTGTATGGGTCAAAGATCACGATGTGTTCAGGTAGTCCTACTTCATTTTGGCTGAAAGCAGTTTAGTTTTGGCAAACTGACCACATTTCCTGTAAATCTTTCATGTTTTTTTCTGTGCTGTTTGCTATGAGGTGTGAATGTGGTGGTGGTTTGAATTGGGCCTTTTTTTTCAGACTAACCCCTGTTTTCAACATGAAAAGCTCCTGACTTTGTGAAGGAGCAGAGTGAATGAAACAGGCCTGGGTTGAGAAAAAGCCAGACAGTGCCCAGAACACGACAGCAGAGCCCAGTTGGCCTCCTGACAATCTGGCTGACAATGCCAGAGGACTTAGCGCTCACTTTTTACAAGGGCTGCCTCAAATTGCTTCTCTCTTTCTCTCTCTGTGGCGCTCACAAAAGAGTGAGTGGCAAGTTGAAACAGAACTTTATTTGAGGCCGTAGCCAGACGTGGTGGGTAATAAGTATGGTTGGCCCGATGCAAATAAATAATCACCATCAAAGGAGAGACAGGTTCAACCGTTCGGAGCAAACACTCCGTAAGAGAGAGAGAGAGAGAGAGAGAGAGAGAGAGAGAGAGAGAGAGAGAGAGAGAGAGAGAGAGAGAGAGAGAGATGAGGCCTTGGGCTCAGCTTAAATGAAAAGGGGAATTCTTTTCTTCTTCACACCCCATTCTAACTCTTCCTCTTTTCTCTCTTTACTTCTTCTTCTTCTTCTTGTCTGTTGAAACATGTGGTCAGCTGTTATGCTTCCATGTGGTCAGATGATCAAAGCTGGGGAGCAGCAGTAATTGTCCCCCGCTGAAGCCCTGCCCCGGCTGGGATCAGGATCCCAGCAGGTGGGGAGGGGGGACAGCCATGAGAACGGAGGGAGAGGGTGGAGGAACGCAAGAGGCCCTGCCTGGCAGAAATAAAGACTTCCTAAGGGCTGCTCTCTGACAACAGAGCCCCAAAGGGAGAGTGAAAAATGAAGCCTCCACACATTCGGAGGGGTTTTCACTCAGGGAAAAGGGGGCCGCCATTGGGGTGAACGTTGGGGAGAGAGGGCAAGATGGAGAGCATAAGAGAATAGGATTATAATATTTGCTCAGAGCGGAGAGGAACAATTGTGTACCCTTTCACAGTATCCTTAGAACTAGCCTGTGTCGAATGCAAGGGCTTTTCTTGATGCTTCATGAAATATGGATGGTGTTTATTTCACCTGTTGACCTTGTCTTTTCTGCTCAAACACCATCCCAACTACTAGCAATACATACATACATGCATACATACATACATACATGCATACATACATACATACATATATATATATATATATATATATATATATATATATATATATATATATATATATATATATATATATATATATATATATATATATATATATATATATATGCACAAATTAAGATAGTATGATGAGAAACTACAGAAATAAATTTGGCATTTTTTAATAAACAAAAACACAAGTCACTGACATTGAGGTAAACATAAGAAAGTTCACTCTTTCCTCCCTCAAGCATGCCAACAAACACACGATTATCATACACAAACAAAATCACACACACCAAGGTGGGGAAAGACCACGCATACCTTGGCCAGTCGGTGTTTACCTGAAGACCAGAGGGAGCTGTGAACGCTCACAAGTCGGGCTACTTTGCATGTATGTGAGAGCCCGCAAAACACTTCTCACTGCTGTCCGTCATTTTGATTGCCCAGCATGACTCCTCAGCCCCAAACCTCCGAAAACTCCCCCCATCTCGCAGCACCCCCACCCCCACCGCCGACTCCCCAGCCAGATGGCTATTTTTTAACTGTCTGTGGGCTCTTGCACCTCTGCTCCACCACACTAAATCCCTGAGATGGCTGGGTGGAGCGGAGGGTCGTGGAGCTCCGCGTGGACAAATGGTACGGAGGTAGCAGAGCAAATAAAATGGATTAAGAAGAGTCTTTTCACAGATACTTCAAATCTATTTTGGCGCTGAGCCATGAATCCCTCCAACACACACACGCACACACACGCACACGCACACGCACACACACACACGCACACACCATCAGAAGGAAAGATCAGACGCTCACAAAGAACTTTCCGAAGGCCGTATTTAAGACCAATCTGCACATTCGTGGCTCTGCATATTGTGATTTTTGTGTTTGTCTCACAGTCAGCCTAAAGAACATTGCACAATATCTACTCCTGCATATGGTGTTGCTCCAGTATTTAAGTCACTGTATGATCATACCATAAGGTACCAGCAGACGTCCTTTAGCACATTAGTGCCCTTCAAAACTGCATCATGAAAATAGCCATGGCATTTTTCACACTAGCAGTGTGTGAGATGAGACATGAAGCACATTTCTGCAACGCAGAATGACTCAACCCCCCTCCCCCACATTTACATGTATGTATAGGAACTGTCATTTTCCTAACAGCTCTTTGTTGCAACTACTTGACGTTGATGGACTGCTCTAAATACTCTTACAGAAGTTTAAAGCGTGTTTCTGACTGTATTAAAAACAGACGAGTTACTTTAGACCAGATGTTGAACTATTTGAAGCCGAGGCGGAGCGGCGAGCATCAACAGAGGTGATATGAAGGAAATCCAAATGTCACCTCTTGGCTCCATCCAGCCAAAGGTTAGATTCTTGACTCCCTGCTGTCTCCTGTCATTAGGTTGCTTAGCAACAGACTGCAGGCTATAATTAGCTTAGCAAAATTAAGATTTCCATTTTGTTAACACAAAAAACACATATCTGAAAAGTGTCACATGTACACTGAAAGAAATTCCAAAGGCGTGCACTGAGATATGAGTGATTATTTTTTTTTATTATTTTATAAGACTTGGCACGCTACGACTGTCACCACTGATGTACATCTGCAGCTGTTCCAGCCCAGTTAATGAAAAATCATAAGATAGAGCACAATACCACCCTGTGAGCATCTGTCAAGTCTTATTCTCATATGTTTGCAGATTACTAATTTTCCAAACTGTAACTGTCCTCTTTAATGCACCTCCACATCCCCGAAAGGAAAATGTCCTCAAGGAACATTAACCGTTTATTTCACCACTCGCACTTCTTCTATACGCATCCACCCACGTCGTAATGAAGTCATGAACCAGAGGTGGGGTTTTTTTATTGAATATACATTAAAACCACCATAAAATTAACATTATTATCTCCACATAGTAACTCTGCTGCACTTAGCTGTGCATCATCATTAATGTATATTGAGTATTTGACTTTTCATCTATTCGTGCATCATTTTAACCTCCACTGTGCTACTCTACCCCCCTCCCCCGTATTGGAGTCACACATCTAGTTATGACTTGGAGCAGAGGGCAGCGACACCAGCTCTAGCAGGCAGCAACGACAAGGTCACCAGGATCACATAATTAGCAGAGGTGACAAAAGACCCAGCAGGATCCTGCACCACCACCACCCCGCCATGGTAGAACACCGCCCGTCTGCCGCTGCCAACCTTTATGTGCATTCTCATATATGCAACTAAAAACTGAGATTTTATAAAAACTTATTTATTTCAAAATGGAAAGAGAAAATTAATATGTTTTTTTCTTGTAAATAAAATAAGAAATCACATGCAGCTGCTAATAAAAGGAACACTAGATTATGTCTTCTGTCAGATATATCTATTAAATTAATATAATATTAACTTTAAACCTATTTTGTCTTGTACTTCAAGTTGCTGTTGCTGTTTTATATACATAATTAATAAGTATAATAACAACAGCACAGAAATACTCTGTAGCATCCTCTAGCAAAGGTATATTATTTGGTACTTTTGTCATGAATCAGTACTTGTTTGTTAAAAAAGACTAATTGCTCATAAGAAATAATAAATACAAAAACATTGTGTCCATTATCTTTAGAGAATAGGATAGTAAACAAACATAATTTTTATAGTTATTGCATGCTGCACACTTGTACTGTGAGTTTTGCAGTTGATGCAGAGTGAAAATAATGCAAATTCTTTAAATCAGAACCTAAAAATTATTAGATAAAAACGAGCTGAGTAGACAACAAGGTTATAATAAAAACTGTAATTCTTTATACAGACATTTATCCAAGTATTTATTCATATTTTGTTATTAAAGGCACACTTGGCAAAAGTGAAACTCCTCAGCCTTCATTAGTGTCTACAGGTGCGGTTCATCACTAAATCAAACAAATCAGTTGTGTTCATGATCTAAAACATGCAGGAAACATGCTGGAAGCAGACTGCAGCGCCAGGGACGTCAGCTCCTTTTTCTAAGTCCAGCAGGGACCAGACCGCCAACTGAAGTTGCAAGTGTGGTATTCTGGCCACAGAGGGTGGTGGGGTCTGAGTGACATTTCATTAACCCTGTAAAGCATCATTTTAGCACATACTGGCTCAAGAAAATGATTTAAAATATAAAAAATGTGCATAGTATGGCTTTAACATGGCTACTAGTAGTGTTACTATAAATAAATTGGTAGCTTTATACAACTTTCTTGAATGTAAATACATGTTTTTGCCAACTTATACGGTCAAAGTGAATGCAGAAATAAAGTGGCCACTAATGTTTCTCGGATAATTATATAATTATTCAACAAGTATAACTGTTATGTTTTTAAATCATCCAAATAAGAGTTTCTTCAGTTTTTTCAGTGAATCAAAATGTGAGAGGAAAATGTTAGATTTTGTGCTCACAGCGACATTTCACATTTCTTTAGATTTGGGTTGAGAATTTCCTTTCTAAATACAAATTTATTCCAAATTTACACCACAGAGAACCTAGTTGTTACTGATTTTGACTGGATTAATTGTTAGAACACATTTGATCAGAGCTGTGAGAACATGAAGCCCTGAAATACATTTTCTGTACATAAAACCTATATTTTTCTTCATCTTCTCTGCATGGTCTATCTGTGTGTATTTAACTGCAGACCTGCCAATCTGCACGTCTCTTCTTGTTGCAACAAAAGAAAATCACACGCCTCTCTGAATCAGTATTTTCATAGCAACATAAACTGGTTACGACTCTCCACATGTTTTATTTGTTTCCTGTTGAGTGGAGGACCCTGCTAGCTGCAGAGATTTTGCCAGAGACAAGTGTCGGTGAGAATGGCAGCATTGTTAATTAGACAAGTTCCCTTGATGGTTCTCCACCTCGGCTTTGATATGTAGAGGAGTACAGTGATTGTAGCGTAATACACACACACGCATGCGCACACACACACACACACACAGAGGAAATAAAAAGATTTAGACTTAAAAAAGAAAACAACTCTCATGAGTCTTTCAAAAGCTTTGTGTGTGTGTGTGTGTGTGTGTGTGTGTGTGTGTGTGTGTGTGTGTGTGCGTGCGTGCGTGCGTGCGTGTGTGCGTGTGTGCGTGTGTGTGTGTGTGTGTGTGTGTGTGTGTGTGTGTGTGTGTATGTGTATGTGTGCATGAGACTTTGTGGATTTTGTGTGTCTATAAGGAGAGCGTCTCATTCCCTCTGCCATCACTGGATCTCCATCACTCACTAGCATCCATCCACTAATTCTTTAAGCTGCAGTACCGACAACAATCACAGAGAGAAATAAACGCTGTACATTCTGACTGACCATCTTTTCACATGTTTCCTGTTCTCCTTCTCTAAGACCTGATAATAATAATGAGCTGTAAACACACGACTTTGCTAGATTTGTCAAAGCTGTTTTGCCTCATTAAAGCTAAAAAATGATCTCCAGATAACCTGGGAGAGATCAAAGGCATTTGTAGAAAAAAATAGATAGTTCTGCATAAGCACGTGTTGCATTTAAGTCCAAAGAAATCTGTTATTTAATTGAAATATAAATTAATGTTACAGATGTTTAGGAATCACGAAGTCTCCTTCAGCTGATCTCATCCTGCAGATCAATTAATTTGTCTCATAAGGTTCCCGTTATGCTGTTTAAATTCCAAGTTTGTTTGTTTTTAAAAGGTGTTTCACCTCTCAGTCAGCATTGGACACAAACTATTACACTTCACTAATGGTTCCTTTTGGCATCCAATAAACGCCTAGTGACAAACGTCACACATCACCTTGTGTCACAAATTGGTCACTAAAAACCAGAAGGTGATTGTGGAAAACGTGGAAAACGTCATTTAAAATAATCAGAATAAATTACAAATTAACTGTAGAAATGATAAGCTTCTAACTGTCAAATCAGGTCGAAACTGTAATAAATTTGCACAGAATTTCTGTTCTTTAACCAGAACCAAAACATTTTTGGCTTCTAAGACTGAGTCACTGTGTCCACAATAATATTGATGTAAATTATAATTTCATATGTGAATTAAAAATGTATCTAATTTCATGAAGTAAGTTATGCCACATTACATTTATGTTCCTTAGTGAGGAGAGTAATATGATTAGTGTAGTGTGCACTGAGTCATATCAATTCATTCAGACCATCATTGTGCACAATGAAAATTAATCGTGTGGTACACAGGAAGTCCAGAAAATTCACAAAGGCTCAGATCAGGATCTGGGTTCATCAGAAAAGAAGAAAAGGGGTTTTGTTTACAGTCTACAGCATCCAGTAAAAGTGCATGCAAAATATATAAACAAGAATTAAAATAGATCAAAAATGTCACTATGGAATTAAAAATATTTATAAATGTTAGACAGGACAAGTTTGAAGCAAACGTGTTTATCTGCAAATCTACCATTTGATTTGCAGAAAAGATTTTGAAATCATTACAGAGTAGAAAACTGAGTGGATTAAACTCTACACAGCCCCTATAGGAGTGATCCAGAAGACTTCAGGGCACATGTATGAATAATACAGCTTGGGTTATTGCAGAAATAATGATATAAACGGCTGCAATAATAAACAGCAGCAGTAATAAAATGTAATCAAAAAGAGGAAGAACAAGAAGTTGTTTTAGAGAGAAAATGGAAATCGTGATCAAGGAAGTTATTTGTTGCATCCTTTGACAAACATAACCTTAATGCAAAATCTGAAATTGAAAGAGATCAAAGCACCCCCTAGTGGTTGGCTGCAAAACCACCTTTAATTCCCATCTCTACATTTAAACCAATGGCACGGGTTGCTGACTAATAAAAAGAACACAACTCAGGTCATTTATTTTCCCAGGTGTTGTTTTCTGTTGATTAGTACTTGCAGCTGTGTGCTGTATATCTTCATATATATTTTTCAACGTTAGAGGAGGGTGAAGAGGTTCTGTTTGTATGTAAGATGATGGTTTATTCTTAGGTGGTTTCGTTTTTTTATTTAGAACCCTCTTATTATTGAAATGATCATTAATGTAAAAAAATAAGCTGTTACCAGTGGTGCCCCCAAGGGGTGGCCAGAGGGGGGCCATGGCCACCCCTGGAAAATTGCTGGTCAATCCACTGGCTCCCCCAGGGACAACCCACCTCTTTTAATAAATCATATTATCATATGCATGTTCACATAAACCATACATTCATCCTCTAATCAAGACATAACCCTAAAAGCTATTAAGTACATTTATATTTATTGAGCAAATGAATCATAATTTAAAGGTGGAATATGGAACACGAACACCAAAGTGACATGTCGTGTGTGGAGGATGTAGTTGCAACAACAGCTTACCTATCCATGAGAAAACTTGTCATTTCCACGTGCGTTTTGATGCTGTGAAAATGTTTTATTTGGGTCCATCTGTTGTAGGCCTCACCTAATCTCACTCTGGTTTTATATCTTTTATGGTCGCTCCTCTTCTGAGAAGGATAACGACATCTTCTGGGCTCAGAAGCAGCTGCTTGACTTGCTGAGTCCGCCATTTTCCACAGTGCCAGCCTCGCTGTGCCGAGCGGACTGTTTACCATATTTGGAAACCCACAATGGTGCCCTCTATTGGCTGGTAGATGTAAACATAAACCCAGTGTCGTGCCATCAAAATAAATATTTGATTATTCTTTAATTAAAATATAGTTTTTAAAGGAAATACATTACCTTCATTCTGCACACCTCTAAACGCCCCGTGGAGGTATTATTATTATTTTTTAAAATATAGCTTTTTATTAAATTGTTCCATATTCATAGACACTAGTCAGTGTCTTGATCTGCTGGGTTCCTTATATAGGAAACTTTTTTTACTGATTGGCTTAATAAACTGAACTGTATTGGAATGTTTACTTTGTGAAGTGCCTTGAGACGACGCTTGTCGTGATTTGGCGCTATATAAATAAACTGAATTGAATTGAATTGTGGTTGTTCTTATTAAAGGTGCACTATGTAAGAATGAAGTTAGAATGTCATTCTGTGGTTAAATTTGATTACTGTAGTCCATTTTTATAAATAAAATGTGACTTTCTCACTCCTGTTCCATGAGTTTCATGGCTGTTGCCAGTTATGGATCAGCGCCAGAAGATTCTAGATGACAAGCAAAAACGAGTCATACACAGTAAGTTGATAAATACATTGTCATATCTGGCGTTAGCACTCTTGGATGTTTTACGTTAGGGAGCACTTACTACTCTTACTACACGTATTACAGTAATATGCCTCTGGCATTAGAGGAAGTGCAGTTTGCCATCTTGCTGTTAGCTTGTTGTTATAGTTCTGAACAACTCATTAAATAAGTAAAAGGCCACAATTGTCTTATTATTCACTTCAAACATACATTTCACTATAATATTGAGTTGTTGGTAATTGGAAAAAGTAGCTTGAGATATTCATAGCACCAACTATTTGTAATTCACCATTAATATTGTTAGCTCAACGCTGGACTCTAGCCTGCTTCATCCAATATTAGAGTAAAACAAAAAGTTCTTTGAGTGTGTTGGCCTGTATTTGATATAGCACCTTCCAGACTCCTAGAACCCCCCAAGGTGCTTTACAACACAATCAGTCATTCACCCATTCACACATACATTCACACCCTGGTGATGATGAGCTACATCGTAGCTACAGCTGCCCTGGGGCGCACTGACGGTGGCGAGGCTGCCGTACACTGGTGCCACTAGTCCCTCCGACCACCACCAGCAAGCAATGTGGGTTAAGTGTCTTGCCCAAGGACACAACGACAGTGACAGACTGAGCGGGGTGCCAACCTGCAACCTTCCAATTGCGGGGCAGCCACTTAACTCCTCTGCCACCATCACCCAAACAACTGTGTAGCTTTTTGCCTGCCGGTGTTGAATTATAAATGCCGGTGTTGCAGAGTTAGCTTGGTACAGTCTCAGCATCCTTGTGGGCTCACAGATTGTAAATAAACAAAAACTGCATCCCTCTTTAGTTTTTTTTAAAGGAGAAAAACTGACAAAGTCCCAGGCAGCTGAGAATAAAATCTGTTTCAGTGTGACCTTCCTTCCAACTAGGGCTGGGCAATAAATTGAAAATTTATTTATCAAAATTTCTGAGTCTAACCGATATAATTTTTCCATGTCAATAAATTTGGTAATAAAAAAATGAAAAGATGTGTGTAGGTTGGCGACGTTCATATCCCTTTAAGAAGCTGTACCACTTCGAGTCACATGACTCAACGTAATACACGTGACAGCCCCATCTAGTGGACAACTTCTGGTTTTGTGCATTCATGTAGTTATCGTCCATCTATCGTTATCGAGGTGAACTCCTCAATATACCGTGATATTGATTTTAGGCCATAACGACCAGCCCTACTTCAAACGTGATTGAGAAATTAGATTGTTTTGTGATTATTTCACTGTAGAATTCTTACATTTTGCTCCGTTTAGACGGCAACTGGCAAATTAAACTGTTGTAAAGTGCTAAAACAATACATTTAGAAACAATGGCAAATAAAATGGTAAATGGCCTGTAATTGATATAGCACCTTCTAGAGGCCTAGAACCCCCCAAAGCACTTTACAACACAATCCATTATTCATCTTTGCACACACATTCACAAATCACCCCCCATGAAAATTTTCTGGGGGCACCACTCGTTGTTACAGCATGGTTTACTTACCAAGGTTTTCATAGTCATCCATTTGTATATAAAGGGCCAAAGCACACCACTGGTGGGTGTTAGCACTTTGCACTTAATTATAAACTTAAAAACGTGTTACTCCAATGTATCACATAAAGGAACTTGTGCAGGTACTACGTGTAAATAAATTAGGTTTTTGTCATGTGTTTTAGTTATTTTCTGCTAAAAGAGTTCCTTTTTAACAATCTCTAACAAGCACCTCATACTTTTTTTTTTTTCTTGCTTGGATCAGTCAGTTTTCCAGTAGCAAAAAAATAAGAAAATTCCCAGTGCATGAAAGCATAAATACCCATAGCTTGTGCTGAAATTTAATTTTAGAAGTAGAAAAAAAAGGTTAAACACTGCTACTTTCGAGGTAATAATATAAAGGCAGGGGACGGGGTTATATGACACCTCTGTCTGTTGACATTACAAGTGTGCAGTATTTAATTAGCTGTGATCCAATCCAGGGAATACAGCTCCTTGTAAAGAGGGCCACAGAGGGACGAAATAAACAGCTTACTAGACTATTAAACACGAAAGATGCAGCCCTCGGCCCACAGGAGGACGAACCTCTGGACCTCTGACACACCGAGCATCAATCCACTCCTCGAGTGTGACTTTACCTCTGGGAGCTGCTTGGTGTTTGTGCTGCTTTGGCTTTTGTCAGATCTGAGACGGAGTTTCAGCTGGTTATTAAAGCAGAGAAAATAAGAAGAGAAATACAAAACAGGAGGGGGTATCGAAGGGAGAGAAAGAATAAAACAGAACAGACATGCGGGATCAGTGAAAAGCCCATTTTAGTCATAAAAAATATCTAATCCTATCTTACTTTCATCGTATTTTGCCTGGGGGTGTCATTAAGGTAAGTTTTTCTGAAAAATGTCTTTTTCAAGAGAGATCAAAAAACAAGGCGAGCATGCATTTCTAACTGGAGGTCCAGCACACACACTGAATATTGTGTTACCAGGCTATTATGATAGCTATCTCTATCCCTCATCAAAGCCTCTGTTTCCAAACCACCCATGAGCCAAAGGTGTCAGCTTGTAAAGGCTCTTTCTCCAAAGCTCATCCAATCAGCCTCAAATCATCATCCAAGCTTGCTACCCTGCAGATGAATGAAATGTGGTATATACACGATTTAGAACAATTGGTCTCAGGGGTACAACAGTTGGTTGATGCAGAAGGCACGGGCTTTGTTTGAAGAATAAATAAAGCTAAGTGGTCAAAAAAAGACTGATTGGAACAGAACGGAAAACCATGGCAACAGCCTCCTTCTTAAACAGTTTACAGACTCGTCGTTTTGGGTAAAGGGAGCGTTGCACTAATCAGTGCATACCAACACCTCCACTGCCCAAACCTCCACCAGTTCCTCAGGAACAGATGTGTCAGACCCTGTTCTGTGCTGCTTTGCTGTCTGAGCCAATCAGAAGTGTGTTCCTCCAACAGAATATCTGCATAAATTACTTTTTCAAACTGCATTTATGGGGCGCACTTTAATTTATTCAGGAATTCTCTCAAAACTGAAAGTTTTCATCCCTTGAAACAAACTAAGACAACTGCACATTCTTTCAGGTCTTCTATACCTGTGAAGCAAAAAAGTGTAAAACTCAAAGAAATGAAATGTAAAAGGGCTGAATTTTAATACTTTTCTTTGTTTTTATATCCCAACATGCATGCATGCAGATGTGTGCAGCTGTGCACAGATTCTTTCTTACACTCATCTCTGAGCAGCTTTTAGTTTTCAGTATGTTTTCTTTTTTTATCTAGAGCACACATGATGCATTTTACCCCCCTATCATTTATCAATATTACCATTCCTGAGGGCAAACAGGGAAAAAGTGCATCTGAGGTCAAGAGGAGCCATCTTTCAGCAGCATAGCCGTCCCTGTGAGCTGCTGCCAATGTGGCACTGGCTGGAGAGGTAGCCGTGGCAATGCTGGATGGGTGACGGGGAGGGCTCGGCGGGGGGGTGGGGGGGGTTGGGAGTTGCCAGTGCAGATGCCCGCAGACAGACCGCCTTGCCTGAGAGCTGCCGGAGCCTCAGACAGCTCTCTCCATCACCCCCTCCAACTCTCCCTCCCCTCCCTGTGCCATCTGTGAAGCACACACACAGAATCACGGCACCCGCTAAGAGGCAGAGGGACACTTAGCCACGTTAGCAGCCTCACTAAGACCGCTGTGCCGGGTAACTGCTGACACGCTTTAAAAAAGGACTAAAGAGCGAGTGAGAGTTAGTAAAGATTTTGTAGGGAGGGAGGAGAGAGGGGGTGGGAGCTGCTGAGCCAGATGGCTGGTATAAGCTAAGCTAAAAACTGAGCATAGAAGAAGACTGAGACATCAGCCAGGTGAATTTTTTTTTTCTTCCTCTCGTTTTTTTTGACAGGTGGGCAGAGGAGAGCCGTCTGGGGTTGACAGTGCTGCCATGCGTTCAGTAAGCAGCTACGGCGTGGCATGTGCAGCCATGTGGATGGTGCAACTGTTTTTGAGTGTGAATATTTATATGTGTCTGTATGTCCATATGGGCAGCGTGTGCGAGTATGGTGGCATTCTTATTTCTTCTTAATGCATGTGCGTGTCCTGAGAGGCCTGGTGGTTTAGCCTGGCGCTTGCTTCTCTTACAGCTGTGTTGACAAGTGTAATAACAGAGTTAGGACCTCTAATAGGCCAGACTGTCACAAGGGTGAGTAAAGCCACTGTTTATTCTCTGTGTCTCCTTACTCCTTTCTTCTGAGCTCTATTCTTACATTTCCTCCTTCAGTGTTCCATTTCAACCTACTTTTTTTATCTCTAATTAAATGTCAAGTAAAAAGGTCAATGAGAATGATAATGAGCTTCTTAAAGCCACGTTTTGTTTAAACCTAATTTTGTCGACGATGAAGCTGACATCTTTAGGTCCTAATCTGGACTCAGCCATGTAAAGCGGGGGTGAAGAGACACTGGTTTCAAGGACAGCAGGTGTGGTGGTCCGTCACCACCAGCTTGCACCACACACAATGGAATCTGGTCACCATTAAAACAAATCCAAAACAATCCATCAGCCCAACCACCAAATTCTCTTATTAAACCATGAAAGCACCATAAAAGCCCACAGATTTTAATAAATGGGAGGTTTTCAGCACACCATCAGATCTGAAAAATACTTTGTTTTCACAAAAGTGGAAAATCAGATAAACCTCTGCATCAGTTAGATAGCATGTTGGTGTAAATCACAGGCTCTGCAACGTGTGGCTCTGGGGTCACATGTGGCTCTTGTATTTAAAGAGACCTTACAAGGGTGATGATCTCATTTAAAAATTTTGCAATACCTACAAGGAATTTCTGCAGCAGAATTACACAAATAATAAAAGAAGATTGGGTTTTTACCACAAATTAAGACAAATTCTCATCATTTTGGCTTCAAAATGAACTAAAACTAAAACTTGAGCTTTAACAGGAATGTAAACATTGTGTTTGCTAATAGTTTGCTAATCAGTCTAAGCTAGTTCTGCACGGCTCTTTAAAAAAGTGCATTTATCTTGAAAAAAATTCTATATTGTGAAGATTATGGCTTACAGCTGATGAAATCTCAAAATCTCAGACAATTAGAATATTGTAAAAAGGTTCAATATTCTAGACTCAAAATGTCACACTCTACTCAGCTAATGAATCCAGAACACCTGCAAAGGGTTCCTGAGCCTTTAGATGGTCTCTCGGTCTAAAGCCTTCTTTCCACTGGACGTGAAAGTGGCGTTTAACAAAATAGAGGTTATTTTACCCGCGAGCTTCCCTTCAACCGGGAGCGATTCTGATGTGAAATGGGAATGAACGCGTTCCACACAGCTGATCCCATGAGGTCACAAAATCACAGGAGAATTACAACACCACGTGTGATTTCAGAAGTCCACACAATAACAAGCAAGGAGAAAGACAGCTGCATGTATCCAAAAAGGTCTGTGGCTTATTATCTGTTCTGTTTACATCGGCTACGGGGGTTTTAACATGAAATGAATTTCATTTATCTGCACGTGACTTTTATTTTGAAAATTTCCGGATGCTTTATACTGCTTTCATGTTTGACTTCATGTCTGGCACAATCTAATCTGTGGAGTTTGATGAGTTTTGGAAGCGTAGCGCATCAAACATAGACTCGAAACCTAATGATAGCATCCCTTTGCTTCTGGAGACGCGTCCATACATTACACTTTGCTGCCGGTGGAAAAGAAACCGTTCACTATAACGGCGGCTAATTGCTGCAAAGTACGTTTCGCAGCTGTTTCCCGTTTTCACGTCCGGTGAAAAGGAGGCTTAAATTCAATTAGTGACATAAATGGACTTTTGCACCATATTCTCATTATTCCAGTTTCAAGTGTACACATCATGAGTAATAAACTTTAACAAACATTTTAGCACAATCATCTGGTGATGGGAATCTAATATTCAGTATGATTGGTTTAATCACTGATTGGCAAAGCTGAAACTCAAAAACTACGCTTAGTGAATTTAACATTGCTAAGCACCAATTCATTCCAGCAACAGATCTTTCTTGTGAATTTTGTTTTCTTCTAAAATCTTAGGTTTTTTTTCAAGTGTTTTTGATACAAGTTGTAATCAAATCAAATCTGCATTGACAGTCCAGAGCTGTACAGCAGTCAGACATCATGTTCAGCCCTTAATGGAGCGTCTCTAGTTTAATCTCTTCTTTTTAAAGTGCTTCTACTAGTCTATAAATCACTCAATGGTATGGGGCCTAAGTACATGTTGGATCTCCTTCCTGTATATACACCTAGCAGAGCTCTCAGATCCCTAGACAGCAGTCAGCTGGTAGAACCTCGGGTCAGAACCAGACAGGGAGAAGCTGCTTTTAGTCACTATGCTGCTCATAGATGGAATCAGCTTCCTTATGACCTCAAACAGGCCCCAACTCTAGTAACTTTTAAATTAAAATTAAAAGCCTTCATGTATTCATTAGCCTATGATTGAATGTTTCTTATGCTGCTCCTTCTGCACTGTTTACTGCTAAACTTTTTTGACTATGTCTTTTATCTAATTGTCTGAATTATTTCTTTGTGTATTTTGATTAATGATTTTGTTGCTCCTGCTCTGTAAAGCACATTGAATTGCCTCCATGTTTGAAATGTGCTATACAAATAAAGCTGCCTTGCCTTGCCTTGCCTTGCCTTCTTTATAATCTATATTTTGTGATGCTCTACTCCACTTTTAGTAGAAGAGATGAAAAAAAATGCTTATTTTTTAGTTATATAGGGTTGCAAACCCAAAGCTGTTTTTATTTTTTTGCATCTTGGAGATGTTTCACCTCTCATCCAAAAAGTTTCTTGAGTTCTGCTCATGGGTTCAGGTTTAGAAGTCATTTTTGGGTCAATCACACTAAATCTTTATGTCATTTTTGTGATTTCAACCCACAATCCCCCAAATGAAGAAGTCCTTTGGATGGAAAACAAAATCAGGTCCAGTTGCCTATTTAAAACATTCTTAAAAGAATTTAATTAAAGGCTAAATTCTCACATATTAAGACGTTGTTATTAATTCATGCTAGCATAACATGCTTGTACAACACAAACAACAACTAAACACACAAAAAAAGGAAACATGAAGTTTTTCCAGCTTAGCAGAAGCTCTGGAACATCAAACGTTTTACAGCATCTGGAGTCTGATTTATTGGGAAAGATCTTACTGATTGGCAAATTACTAAATATACATTTATCTTGTGAAAGATTTCTTAATGAAATAAATCCCATTTAATAAAACCTAATAACAGTGTCGCGCATTTGTAGAAACAGTTGAATTTACAAAGAAAAATAAATATCTCCATTTAATACAATCTCAATCAAACTTGCTGTAATTGTTCAATTACAAACGTGTCTAAGAGCACACATCAGGATATGCATCATAAATAAGACCCCACACCTATTCACCAGACACAAAGGAAAGGATTTCATTTGTGCATCGACTGAATTACTTATTTTTCTGGAGTAATTTCACCACAGGTCTCAAGTGTGATTGCAGCAGATGCTTTAGGACCGACATGATGAGCCCCCTTATTTTTCAAGTCTGACATTTTCCTGCAGAAAGAAACACAGACCTCCCTGGAAGAGACGTCACTGTGATGGTTGCAAATCTGTGTGGTGATTTTAAACTTCACCTCTGCATCAATGCTCCCCTCACACAAGTCACCCATGTCCATGATCCACCACTGATCCACCCCCGTCAAATCACACACACTGACATTTTCATCTTTCGCTGATAACACCCTGAATGATCTTTCTTATCTTTGGCTCTTAGAACCGACGCCTGTTTTTGCCAAAACGAGCTGAAACGTGGACTCATGTGACCTCAGAACATGTTTCTACGATCCCCCCGTCCATCTCAGATGAGCACGTGTCTAGAGGACTCTGGTAGAACGGATTGATGCTTTCTCTTTAGAAAATGCAGCTAGTTTATTTCTGGAGTTTATTTTTAGCTCAGTAGAAGGACAGTTTTTGTTAGTCGTGCCTTGAAGCTCAAAGATCACATAATAAACTAAGATGTATCTCACCTAAACTTCCTTTGACTAAATGGACCTTTTTACAATGCAATGAACTGCAGATTTCAAAATACCTCGGTCTTTTTGCAAATCTGGACTGAAAAGTTTTGTTTCTTTTGGAACAGACATGATTATTTGATGTAGTTTGTTATAAAATGATGAGAAGTGAGTGCAGGTGCACTCACATAATCATCTGAGGGTCCCAATCGGCCAATATTCAAAATATTCAAACTGGCCAATTTAAAATTAAAAAGGAAAACGGATTTTTCAATTGGTCCATGAACACACCATTGCTAGTTTCCAATAAAGAAAATGTTTTCATGAACTCCCAATAAGCTTTGTTCACATCAGCTATAACAGACATGTACATGTTTTTACTCCCAGAATCAAGATTTATAAGTTGATCAGAAACTGTAAAATATTACTGTCCCAATTCCAGTTCTCTGAGATAAATCAAAATCTGTCGAAATCAGCATTAGACCTCAATCTCAGAAACAGTGGGTCTGTAGAAATGGCTGCTGCATCAATGATGCTTCTTTTTAAAGCTG
The DNA here is from genome assembly GCA_006937985.1 of Aphyosemion australe. Classification (NCBI taxonomy): domain Eukaryota; kingdom Metazoa; phylum Chordata; class Actinopteri; order Cyprinodontiformes; family Nothobranchiidae; genus Aphyosemion; species Aphyosemion australe. Next base: position 3,841,943 of record SSNS01000009.1, read on the forward strand.
GCTTCAATTACCCCTAAGTAATTTAAGAGAATAACTACGGTACTTTAACCTAGAATCTAGACCATCACTTGCTGAAGTAAAATGATTTTGCTTTGCATGTCAGTCTAGCAACGCTCCATTGGAACCTCTGCAGCCCTGGCCAGTGTTGTGGCTGTTAGATTTAAATTTAATATAATAAATCAGAATACTTGATAATAGAAGAAGTAAATTACTGCAAACCTTGCAGATAATAACAACGGAAGAAAAATATGACTCTGAACCCGTTTCCATCCATCCATCCATTGTTCTCTGCTTATCAGAGGTCGGGTCACAGGGTCAGCAGTCTAAGCAAAGTGGCCCAGACTTCCCTCTCCCCAGACACTTGGGCCAGCTCCTCCAGGGGAATCCCAAGGCATTCCCTGGCCAGCCGAGAAACATAGTCCCTCCAGCGTATCCTGGGTCTTCCTTTGGGTCTCCTCCCGGTTGGACGTGCCTGAAAAACCTCACCAGGGAGGCGTCCAGGAGGCATCCTAACCAGATGCCTGAGCCACCTCAACTGGCTCCTCTCTATGTGGAGGAGCAGCAGATCTACTCCGAGCCCCTCCCGGATGACCGAGCTTCTCACCCTATCTCTAAGGGAGAGTCCAGACACCCTGCAGAGAAAACTCATTTTGGTTGCTTGTATCCGCGATCTCGTTCTTTCAGTCACTACCCAAAGCTCGTGACCATATGGGTTGAGGGTTTCCATTTGTCACATATAAAATAGATTTATTGTACACAGATTAAAATATAACTAAAACTCAGCCCACTGATAGTTTACCTTGCCTGAAGATGTACAGGGATTATTATTGCTTTTCTCTATTTGGATGAGTTCACAAATTGTGATAAATTATGTAGAGGACTCCTGCTGTTATCATAAGGAATTCTCAATAAGTTCTTCCTTATTGACCATTTGAGAACGTATATGAGATAAGTCCTAACCATATAACTGTGGGCAGCTTCTGCATCGATCTGGGGTGGCCAGTCAGATCTGCCGTTAATAATTAATGATGAGTCTGGGAGAGGAAAATGCATTTTGTGATCATGGAGACAGTGCAGATTTGTTCAAGGGGGATAAAAGTGCTCTTACACACACACACACACACACACACACACACACACAGGCTATGCATACAGTTGCAATGGATCTAATCTGTAAAGCATCCAATATGTGGAGCTATTGGCCGGCACGCTGTGAGGCAAAGCTACATGGCACACAGAAACCTGCACGCTAGTCTGCATCCAGCCATCCAATCAGCATCTTGTCTGGCTCTGATGCCAGCGGGCCAATCAAACGTCCCAGATGCAGCCCACTTCCCAACCCCCAACACACATATCCAAAGTATCCACACACCAGCCCAGCTGTGATTCTTGGACATAATCCAAGCTGCCTGTCTGGTGTGTGGTGCAAGGTGGCATCTAGGTGGTTCTTTTTGATGCGTTTGGGTATTCTTTTACACCTAGTGAACAGTGTTAAAGCAGCGATATAAGCCGCCGCCACATAAAGACGGAGGAGACGAGGAGAACACTGATCACCGAGCATGAGCGTGGCCCAACAGGCAAACAGGAGAGATTTAGAGAACAAGAATGTGAAAGGAAACGTGACTAAGAGCTAGAGACAAGTAGGCAGTCATTCACAGAAAACCAGATCAGCCCGAGAGATAAAGGAAAGGGATTACACTCTGGCTGAAAGACTTTAGAAGTGTCCTGAGTCCCTCTGACTCTTTGCCTCTTCAACAAAGTCAGCCTGGACAATAGAACTATCTGTTAGCACAGAGTACAATACCACAAAAGCTGTGGTAATGTGGAGGTTTTTTCTCAACACTGCATGACAAAGATAAAGGTCAGAGTTTACAGAAAATACACTGAGAGGGGATGTCCTTAGAGTGGCACTAGACTGCAGGAGTTAGCTCCAGACGTCCGTAGGAAGAAATCAGAGTAAATAATAATAATAAATAATACTCATAATAAATCAAAACTAATATTAGTTACATGTATTCTTACAGAGATGTAAAGGGTGTTTGAGATAAATAAATCAAAAGAAACTTAAACAAAAGTAAAATCTCCAAAGGTAGATTTTTGCTCTTACAAAACTTCATCATTGGCATTTCTGTCAAATCCAAACAGACATGCCGTAGTTTAGCTTAGACTGCACTTACTTGTATTTTTTATTATAATGTTTGCTATTATGGTCTGTTTTTAACATTGTAACAAGTGCCAACTTGGATTTGTTGGATGTTGCTGATTGTTATAATCTAGAATTCTTTATGTAAGACAAAAACTGTACAAAACTCTTAAAACCTGAACCTAAAACCTCTTTTTTATGATTTTTCTAAATTGTTTATGCTCACCTTGGTGTAGTTTACTGCACTTGTTTATCGTGTTTTTCTATTTCTTTATGTTTTTTTAAGTTGTGTCTCCTTTTCTGCACCTGGCCCTGAGTCCAGTCCTTCCAGTAAATCTCCCTGTTTTCACTTTGTCTTTTGTTTTACTTTGTCTCTGTGCAATAGCTTCCATTTCTAATTCTCATTTCAGAATTTTGCTGCTGGTGTACGTTTAGTTTAGTTTCATGATGAACATCATCTGATTGCTTTCAGATTTCATGCTTTTGGGTCTTCCATGTTTTTTCTTAGCTATTCCTGCTCTGATCAGGGTTTTTCAACATCATATCGTATCATGTCAACAAAAATTGCACTTAACTTGATTGCAGTATTTTAATGTAAGGCATTCTGTTTGGGCTCATTTGAGTCTGGAAAAATATTTCAATAAACTTTAATAAAGTTCTAAATGTGGACATTTTATAAAAAGTGAAACAATATTACATAAGTTAAATTGCTGAGCTCATATCATTAATGTGATTCATTATATTAAATCTTTAGTTTTCCTCAATGAATGAAAAATGTGAAGAATTCAAAGGGTTAAATGCTCTTTCTGTTTCAATGTGGACCTTGAAGGGTTAAGCTAGGTGAAACTTAAAAACTAGAATATGGTGCAAAAGTCCAATTATGCCACTAATTCAACTTAGACTGAGAGACCATCTAAAGGCTCAGGAACCCTTTGCAGGTGTTCTGGATTCATTATGAACCTATATTGAACCTTTTCACAATATTCTAATAGTCTGAGATTCTGAATGTGGGGTTTTCATCAGCTGTAGCCATAATCATCACAATTATAACAAATAAAGGCTGAAATATCTGGATTTGCATGGAATGAGTCTGTCTCATATATTAGTTTCACCTTTTAAGTTGAATTAGTGACATAAATGAACTTTTGCACCATATTCTAACTTTTGGAGTTTCACGTGTATACAACATCCTTGTGATCAGAAATTGCTTTACTTTTTTATTTTATTTATTTGTGGAGGGGGGGGGGTAGTAGCTGATATCCACTCTATGCTGCAGTCAGGTTTAGCTGAAGCTGCTCTCCTCAAGCTACAGAGGCTATAATCCACATCTGTGATGATCCAGCTTCAGTATGATTGTCTTAAAGCTTTGTTGCCACAGATATAAGATTATATGGTTTTCAGCTTTTAAAACTACACATCTATTCTCTCTAATCCTCCATTCTACCAAAGTGAAAGCAATTTATCTGATCTTTGTTTTACGCATCTTGCTTATATATATATATATATATATATATATATATATATATATATATATATATATATATATATATATATATATATAATCAGCCATAAAGACCTTAGCTCAGGAAGAAAATGTATTGCTGGTCACCTTCTTTAGCTTTACCATTTTCTTTTCATCCTCCACAGATTAAAACCATAACAAGTGTCCTATTTAAAAGTGTTCTAACACATTTAACTGGGAGATCAGCCACCATTGAGTCATGCTAGTAAAAGTTATGAAACCTGTTTTTACTTCACACTGAGATCAAATTAGCCATTTTTACATTTTTTATAAAAGTTTTCATCCTTCCTGATGAGCTGTCACATTTATTAACAACTAAATATTTTTATTTAGAACTAAGAAGGTAAGAAGACCAAAAATGATGAATTATTTGTTAAAAATCCATTTCCTCTATGAATTCTTTATGTTAAACAACACATGTCACAGCTTAAAACTTAAAAAATAAACATTTTACAGTTTAAAAATGTGTTAAAATAGTCATGAAGGTAAAAGTCTGTTTTCTTTCAGCCCCCCCAGTGAGGTGGCAGCGAGCGTTGGTGTGTTTTCACTTCCCACAGCAGCGAGTTGACAGTGATGCTGCTTTCTGATGACCTTAAATAGCTTATTGATTTGTGTAAGAGCAGGAATGAACAGACAGACGTTTTCCTTCTGCCGTCCTCCTTTTGTGTTTTACCTCCTCAGGAGTTATTAGGCTCGGGTTTATTGTAGTAAAAATAATTGTTGTTGTTGCGCTCTACTTTATGCTGAAAATAATAACGAGAACAAACACAAACGCGTATAAAAGCCCCTTGTTTTGGTGTGCTCCTGCTCTGTGGTGGTGGAGAAGGGTCAGAGGCATTGTGGGTTCTAATCTCCTCATGGACCACCGTCCCAGCCAGCAGCAGCTAGCGCTAACAAAGACCGCGGCCTCAGCCCTCAGCTGCCGCGTCCCCTCCCTGGCTTCCACCAGCAGCCCTTGGACTTTAACTGCTCCATTGTTGCGCTGCCTATATCGACTTGTTAGATGAATTCAAATTTCACATGTCAATTAAATGAGTGTTGCCCCGGTGATTAGAAGATCCCACTAATTGTTGCTCCCTCCTCCTCTTTCCTCCGCTTCTTCATTTTTTCCCCTTCCTTCCCCTCCTCCTTGCTTTCCTGCCATTTTCCACATGGAGGAGCAGGGAATGGGGCTTTGTGCCGCTGGGCCCCCTTACCCCATGTCCAAGATGGCTCCTGAGCCTCCTCCCCGAGCCACACTCCTCCTCTGAGAGGCCCAGATTCTGTCTCTGAACTCCAGGGAATGAGGGGAAAACTGGAATATGACTGTGTGTGCTCATCTGGGAGGGCACACAAAGCTCACGCTCGCGTGACGAAGCGCTGCACAGAGCTGAGTGGATATGCATTTTATCCCATTTGGGGCTGACGCACCAGCACAAGGCACAGGATGCTTGCAAACAATTCCACGCTCACCTTGTAAGACGAGCTTGTTCCAACAGACGCTCTCCAACGTGTGCACCCTGGCAGATAATTACCCTCAACAGCCTCTGGAGAGCAGAATGTGGGTCCCCTTAAGAAAAGGTCAAACGTTCACCCCAGACCTTCCGCTTCCCGAGTCGTGTGTCTGTTTTCCTGCACTAAGCGACCTTGATTCGTGGATCTAAGCGGCTTTTAGTTTAAGGTGCATTCAAATAGAGTTGATTAAATCACTAAATCACACAAGAAAGCAAAAGCAACTTAAACAATTATCATAAATTAATCAAAAATCACAACAGAAAAGTTGAGTAGGATCGTATTGTACACAAGATTTAAAGGAAATATAGCGTATTAATAAATAATATTGTAATTTCTTGCAAACATTTCAGGAGCTGATCAGTTCCAAGGATTGTGTTGAGCTTCTGTGGTTGTGGAACTATAAAATCCTCCTGAAATCACGGCAGATTCTGTGAGTCATCCCTTTCATTTCCAACCTAAGTAGTTACTGCAGGTGTTGGAAGAATTCATTGAAGTAAAAAACTTGGATATTTCCCACTGGCACATAAATACACCCACACACATATGCCCTGCTCTGATCATTTTGACAAGTGTGTCATGCCGGCTCTACAGAGAACTCTACAGTCTTGGGATTTTAGCAGCGCTTGAAGACAGGAAAAACACAAAACTCTCCAAGGAGCCTTAAAGCAGGGCTCTAATTACCCCTCATCACAATTAAGCACGGTGGACAGCAGGTCCAAACATGGGGTGACATCTTAAAACTGCGTGAATGGCCTCTACACACACACACACACACACACACACCAACCACCCTCAATCACCTAATGTTCAACACTAACCAACCATCACACGGACCTACATTCACAGGCCAAAGCTACAAAACACCGCAGCCCAGACGGTTAGGTTTGCACTTTATCAGACCATACAAAACAGCAACGCCTCATTGAGCCACAATTTGCTGCTAGTTTCCTACAAGAAGGAAAACAAAGAACGGGGCGGCCTGGTCTTCCTTTTTGTGCCAAAGCAGCGGACCAGAGAGCACACACACACACACACACACACACACACAGCAAGAGTCGAGGACATACAAGCAGAGAAAGAGAGAAGTGAGAAGAGCAGAACACACTCACGTCTGTCACATCCTTCAAAGTAAAACACAAATTAGCCGTACAGAAGGAACAAGACACAGCACACCTGAAACGTAACTATCTTATGTGGTAAAAATATAAAAAATATATGCAGAAAATAAATAAATGTGTTTTAGGTTAAACTCTTCAGGAGTTTACGTGATCAGAGCAGTAGCTTGTCCTCAACATTAGGTCACACACACATTAGGCAGAAAATACTTCTGTTGGGGTAGTCACACTTTTCCCTCTCTCAGAATACCCCCCTGCCCCTCCATCTCTCTCTCTCTCTCCTCTCCAGTTTTACTACCACGATAATTCCTGGGTGAGTAAGCGAGTGTGTTTCATGTGCGTGAGCCAGTTGGGGCCAAAGTCCTGTTTGTGCATTTGCGTAGTCATGCGAAAGCGCGTGTGAATGAGTGTGTTGCTCATGGATGAGTGCTGCGGCGGTGAGTGTGCTGAGGGAGACAGGAGTCTGCAAAACGTGAGAGAGAGAGAGGTGAAGGGGGGGTGTAGGGTTATTAGTGGAGCAGACGAAAAGCCATAGTTAAGGAGTTTGGCTGTTTGCTACGCAGATGAACAGGAAGACAAAACCTACAAAATGCTGCGATCATCTTAGGAATCGGGTTGGTGGGAGAACATGAAAAGTCAAACTTAACTGGAAAAGCAGAGATCAAAAGTTATTTTCAGCATAAAAAATAAAATAAATTCCTTTTCAGGCTACAGAGAAGTCCACCTTGAATACCCCCCCCCCTTCCAGCCCCCCCTCCCCCAAATCTCTTCAGCCACTTCCAATATTACAGTGCAATTTGAAACAGAGAAGAACAGCCCCTCTGGCAGAGTAAATTACGTTGCCATGACAACCTGGAGAGGTACGAACAACTCCTGACAAGAAGGTGCAGATGATGTGCTGATTGTGAGCGAGTGCCCACATTGGTTAAGGTGGTCCTTCTGTTCTCCGTCCTACCCCACCTAAACCCCTTCTGTCTGACAGCTGTCCGTCCCGTGTGCCGTTTTCTTCGCCTGCCTGAAGATGAATTAATGATGAGAGTTTCTGGACATTTTGGGATGAAAACAGGAAGGGAAAAAAAAAAGAAAAGAACGCCGGCCCGAGCTCAGTTGCAGCTCTCTTCGGCGGTGCCGGTAGGGAGCAAGGAGCTCGGAGACGAGCGTTAATTGGAAGTGGCGCTGCGATCTGATGACACTGCAGGGACACTCGGGTTTGTCACAACGCGTAAAGGCCTTCACGTTTCAGCGCACAGCTTCATACGGACTGGTCAGTGAGACGTCTCAGGAAGACATTCCTCTGCTGACTTTAAACTGAATGCAACACAGAAAGCTGACCTGCAGCCACACATCACCACAGAAAGATTCTGGTGTTACCTCATGTGTTGATGCCGGACAGCAGTCCCTTACAGCACACAGCCAGAACGGAGAGCCTGTAAAATTGAAAATAAAGTTGCATAAGCTCAAAGCAACAAACATTTCTCACATGAAATCTGTTTTCACGGTATCTTCACTCCCTACAGCACGTCCCCTATACTTTCTCTGCAATCACGAAGCTTTTGAAGGTGTATTAGATAGAAGAAAAGATGCCATGTCTTCTGCCATATCATATGTCGATGTTGTAACTCTCCATCTAGAACAAAACACATCAGATTCAATAGGCTTCTTATAGCTAAACCCACTCGCCTCTCACTTTTTTTCTCATGTACTTTGCACATGAACAGCCATCCTTTACAGTGCCCTACACTCACTTGTAAAGTTGTGATTTACACTTGTGTACTAAAAACAGCTTGAGACAAACAAACACATTCAAATAACAAATGTAGAAGTCTAGAACGTGGGCTCGGTGGTTGGATTCGCTCGTGGAGGCTTCCTGAACGTGACACGGAGGCAGAAACTTGTTAAAAGTGTTTACGCTGGTGTTTTGCATGGCCAAAAGGTCAGCTCCATCTAAAACCTTGTTGCTCGTCTCTTCTGAAGACCACCTTAGGTGTTTTTTTTTTGTGTGTCAAATTAAGATCTTTAAAAACCAATTTACTTAGCAAACATGCAGATCTTGTTTGCTGTGTTGGGGGTCTGCAGGCACCTAAGGATGGACGGGGGTGTCACCCAGACCTCTACACAAACACACCCTGCACACACTGACTTTTGTCACCCACACAGATCTCCCCCTGGAGAGAGTGCCCACCTCCTGACCTCCTGCATCAGGGGGGTCAAAGGGAATTTAGCACGAGGGTCCCACATTCCTTCAAGGTGATAATTGCTGTAGCTGCTGGCGGGGGGCCATCAGGCGCTGGGTAAACAAGCAATGACTTCACGCACCCCTCATTCCCACCCAGCCTGTGCAACTGTGACCTGCGTCAGTGACGAGTCTGCAGCCTGCAGCGGATCACCTGTCTGTTTGGTGTCTGAGCACCCAGGTGCTCTGGTTAACTGTAACTAAACCATCAGAGAGACAAGCCACTTCACACTTCCTGTCAGCTTGAGACTAAAGGCTGCACGATTTAAACAGAGAGCTAAGCTAGGAGAAAACAAATCTCTTTAGATTAATCACACCTGTCCATCTCTCCTTCGGCTGCCCGGACCTGGAAGCAGGTAATGAGGGGATGAATGAGACGTCCGTTTGTTTTTCACTCCTGCACCACGGGTGCAAATTGATTTATTAAATGAAAAGCAAGTTTTCGGTTAGAAAATGTTGACCCTAAATGGCAGTAGCTGACAAATGATATGCAAAACTAAATTTTGTCAAATCATAAATTAATGAGCATCATAAATAGTGCATATTTAAAAAGGCTCATTATGAGACTGGTTTTACTCTAAATTGTTGTTATTTATAAACTTAAAGTGAAAAAATTCTGCAAAAAAGCCAAATTTGCCAACAGAACAAAAACCTTCGATAACATCTGAAATAATCATGGATTGCTATGAGGAGAGTGTTTCTGTGTGAACAAAAATAAAAATACATTTCATAAAAATTGCTTTTTGTGTTTGTGTGAAATGTCCAGATGGGAAAACGGGGTAAAAAAAATGGAAATTGGCAAAAATCGAAAGATAATCCTGCTACAAAATATTGCTGGATGATGTACATCGAAGGGAAAAAAATCATTTAGTAAGAATAATTTATTGTCACACTGTCACAATGAAGATGCTTAAAGGAGAAAAGCAATGCCAGATTCATTATGGAGTTTTTTCAGCGCTGATACAAAGAAAAACGAAATGAAGGACGGTGAAATTTCAGATCAATTATCAAAACCCAAATGCTGAGCTGAAACTAATGTAGAAAATGCAGAAATTAAAAAAAGCTGCATCTTTTACATCTATGTGGAGGATTTTAGCTTTTTACACTGCAGTCAAACAAAGTGACTTTTGGCAGTTTGGTAAGAACCAGCTAAGCTCCCCGCCCACATGTGCTCCCCTTAGCCACACACTAGGGCCTGGAGAGGTTATAAAAGCCAAAAGGGTGATTAAAAAGCAGGAATAATGGCCTCCACAAAACTAGGAATGCATTTAACTGCTACAGCGGCTCCAGAATTGTTCAAAATCAGGCAAGCCGTTAATATCGTGAATGATTTTTCTTTAGCGGCCCACGTTACAAAGGCTTCACCATTACTTTCAAAGGAACTGACCCTGGGAAACATGAGAAGCAGCGGCAGGATGTGCTCGGAGTTTATGATTTATGTCCGAGGATGACCCAGGGGGATATCTAGAGCTGTTCTGACCCTCCCACCAGTTTAGCATTGTTGGGAGGATGGTGGATCCCTCTAAATCCAGGATTAGAAAAGTCAAATATACAAACACCTTCGCCTCTCCTCTCATACGAAGAAGAGAGGGGCGGTAGATTGGCTGCTGCCTGCCTGCTAAGCATGCCCGCACCCCAAACCCCATCACTTTCCTCATTACTAGAGCTTCATGGCTTTTAGGGCTCTGTGCTTTATCTGGGATTTCACATTTCCCAGCCTGCCACTTGACATCGCTCACCAAGCCTGCCAGCAATCAAGCAGCAGAGGGCAGCGGTGGCAGGAGCCGGCTGCAGGCTGCACCGTGATTTGGGAGCTGCACATCACAGCCACTAGTCCTGCTAAGACTCAGTAATTACAGGCCACACATCTCCCTCTATCTCTGACTCTAAACCCCACATCAGGGTCCGACGTGGCAGGATAGGTGGAGGTACCCAGAGATAACATATGGATAGAGGTGTGTGGGGATTGGACGGAGCTACACCACAAAAGGCATTCGGAAGAGATGCATAAAGAGGCGGTAGCACCGTGCATATGGACCATCCTATTATGTTTTCATGCTCGGCTGTGCGCTTGAATGTGTGGGCGCTTGCACAAGCAGCATTGTGTTTGTGTGTGCCTAATTGAGAGGTAAGCAAAAAAATGTTGCCTTTAAAGTTGCCAATAAATATCCTGCCAGTAATGTTAAACACCTGCCCGTAAAGCTCAGAGGAATGCTAAATGAAACCAAGTTGCAGCGCCTGTCTCCTGTCTGGGGTCTAAAGTCAAGGCAGCAGGATTTGTAATGGCTGTAACCAGGATTATGGAGTTCAAGCATTACAGGCAGGAAGCGAGTTTTTAAAAAAAAACATGACACGGTGAGCACGGCTGCTTTTCCTCCTTCTAACGGCCGGCACAATGAGCTGTGTGTTCCCGTTTACAGTACAGAGACATTCCAGATTATTCCTCAGCTATCGGCGTCGAATAAACATGTCAAAGGATACCATGACAGGACTTTTTTTGGTAATGTAACATTAAAACTGAATGACCAAAGCTCCTCTTAGAGTGGGGGTATAATTCTGTTGGACACATGGGTGTTTACCTGACTAGTGTTCCCACTTCCTTCATGTGAGTCAGATAGGATAAATGATTGCTGCAACTCAAACGTGGTCCATTATGAACTCCAACTTCTATTTTACACACACACACACACACACACACACACACACACACACACACACACACACACACACACACACACACACACACACACACACACACACACACACACACACACACACACACCGCTAGGGCACACATTAAAGGACAAACATGCTTTCATGGCAGGATGAGGGTTTATATTAAAATCAAATATCAGCAGTCTATGAAGTTTGACTTTATACGTCTCTACCTGATTTTCTTTCTTTTTTTCGGCTGATCCGAGTGTGCTTATTTGATTATGGGTGTGTTTTGCACAATCTAGAGGTTACAAAGAGGACCTGACCCTAAAAGCCAGAGCGACACCATCATTTGGCCTCAGCTCTGGTTTCGATTCTCTAAATGCCTTTCTCACGCTGCACCTGTCGAGCGCCAAAAGACCCCCTGCCAAGACCCTTTCACCAGGAAGAATATATGTCCCCTCTCATGGGTTCAGTCTGGCTAATTACCTATGGCCTCACACTGTCCCCAAATGCCACAACGTGATGGGTATGTTTAGCCGCTGCTCTCTTCTTAAACAGTCATCCCTCCTTTTTTTGTCCATTCTTCAACAAACAGGCTGACCACGCACAGGCATTTAGCTCCAGAGTCACAAGGAGCTCCCGTTAACCCAAAGATTAAGCACTGCTGTCTACACGCAACCATGAATAATGAAGCTATCACACCAGACAGGCAGGCAACAGCAGGGTGAGTTATATACACCAGGAGTCCCACATGGCTGCTCCACACACGTGCCAGATGTAGCTGTACTGTACTACAGGAACTCTACTGTACAGATCATGGATTATTCCACAATGTATGTGGCTCTAATGCACATTGTTGCCCTTGGAAGCTTTATTCTTAAACAAAAAGGCACTTTGCAGTCAACAAATGATGTGCAGCAACAGAAACTATATTAATATTTGCTAAAACATACAATTACAATGTCATTGTTGAACATTGTCATGCAGAAACAATAAACACACAACTGTGCAGCCCTGAAACAGACCTAAATCTGCTCATTTAGTTCATCTCTTTGGTTGTTTTTTATATCAAGTAGAAAGCATCCACCGGTTTGAACTGTTGCACTAAAGATTATATTAGAATGACATGAAGTTTAACGTGTATCTGAAGCTGTGTCTAGAGAATATAAATAACAGTTAAAAATATGTCCTCGCTTAAGAAAAGCTGGACAGCAGATGCTCACAGGCAGCCTGCTGAACAGCTGTCCATCTGTCTTGGACATGCAGCGCTTCTTTTAAAATATGAGAATAATTCTATGAATCCTTGCTAAAATTATAATGATGTGCACTGAGAAGTACATGTTGTGCTATAGATAGATAGATAGATAGATAGATAGATAGATAGATAGATAGATAGATAGATAGATAGATAGATAGATAGATAGATAGATAGATAGATAGATAGATAGATAGATAGATAGATAGATAGATAGATAGATGATAGATAGATAGATAGATAGATAGATAGATAGATAGATAGATAGATAGATAGATAGATAGATAGATAGATGGATGGATGGATGGATGGATGGATGGATGGATGGATGGATGGATGGATGGATGGATGGATGGATGGATGGATGGATGGATGGATGGATGGATGGATGGATGGCTGACTAATTGGTTGGTTGGTTTTATATGATGGATTGGGGGGGGTGGGTGGGGGGATGGGTGGGTGGATGGATGGAGGGAGGGATGGATGGATGGATGGATGGATGGATGGATGGATGGATGGATGGATGGATGGATGGATGGATGGATGGATGGATGGATGGATGGATGGATGGATGGATGGATGGATGGATGGATGGATGGATGGATGGATGGATGGATGGATGGATGGATGGATGGAGGGATGGATGGATGGATGGATGGATGGATGGATGGATGGATGGATGGATGGATGGATGGATGGATGGATGGATGGGTGGATGGATGGATGGATGGATGGATGGATGGATGGATGGATGGATGGATGGATGGATGGATGGATGGATGGATGGATGGATG
>SSNS01000009.1:3855178-3876335 GCA_006937985.1 Aphyosemion australe
GGGGGTAGGAGACCTTGGTCCCTGAAATGCCTAGAAGCGGCCCTGGGTGTGGGACTGAGTTTTGAGGGTGATCTGAATTGTATCAAATAAATAAATATTACATACCTATAAATTATTTTTATTATTGTAAAGTTACAAACGTGTAGTGGGTTATATCTGCCTACATTTTCCTTATCAAGCACTTTGGGGTTTTTTTATGCGACTATTTTACTGTCCTGTCTGTCTCTTAGCTGCATCTCCTCTCAATCCTCCAGAAAAACTGCTGCATGGCTTCTTCATTTTCAACTAATGAGTTACTTTTGAAATTAGCAGATCAGTAAGATCTGTCAACCGCAAAAATAGCGGAATGTGCGCTGTGCGGCCGCGCCAGTGAGGTGACGTCACCGAAGCACGGGAGATGATTCCTGCAGCAGCGGAGCGCGTCAGACGCAAATGAAAGAGAAAATATGAGCAAACATGAACGATCGTGTGTTAATTATGTTTTTTTTTGTGGCGCCACTTTGAGAATGTTACTGTGGCCGTGCGCAGGACGCAGCTGCCCGGCGGAGCGCATCAGTAATTAGCGCTCTGCCGCACTCCATCCTCTCCGCCCAAAAAAAGACCCGCTACGCTGAGAGTCCAAATAAATAATGTAATATATGTAGGAACTGGATCTTTTTTCGGGCTCCCCCTGGGTGTGTAAGTTGAGGGCTTCCAGGGGAGCCCGGCGCCCTTTCAGGTGGATGGATGGATGGATGGATGGATGGATGGATGGATGGATGGATGGATGGATGGATGGATGGATGGATGGATGGATGGATGGATGGATGGATGGATGGATGGATGGATGGATGGATGGATGGATGGATGGATGGATGGATGGATGGATGGATGGATGGATGGATGGATGGATGGATGGATGGATGGATGGATGGATGGATGGATGGATGGATGGATGGATGGATGGATGGATGGATGGATGGATGGATGGTCTGTTATAATAACTATTGTCTTCAGATGTGTGACAAAACACTTCTTGACATCTCATCCAAACACTGGCAGCACCTGACGTAAGGTTGGATTACAGCAGGGATCACGTGACTGCTGCGCTGTGGACCCAGAGCAGCCTCCCCGGTGAGGACGACACTCTCATGCGCTGCACGGATAAAAATAGATGCCACTCAGATGTTAAGAAGAGCAGCACGATACAAATCCTAACTTAATAAACCACACATTTAATCCTACTGTCATCTTTGTGTGAGTTTTTAATAATCGAATCTAGTGCGTCATGCGTAAAAGCGCACCGATAACATCGATTAAAACGTAATTTCCTCCGCTCATGCAACCCAAAAGCTGATTTCTGTTGTTTTAGCCAACAATTTAAGTATTTTAAAATCAGTAAACGAATTCCTGAATCCACCCTGCAAGTCTGATCGCCTGCGCGCTGCGTCACCGGCTCAGACGGGGGCAAAACTATGGCACCATATCTGAACTTGCATGAAAGAGAGTGACGGCATCAAAGCACCGCGGTCTGCAGGCGACTCACTCAGCCTTGCGTGCGTCTGTCGTAACAGCGGCACTCTCCTGCATCCATCACAGAGCATCACACAGGAGCCGGTGCGGGATGCATCCTCCTGTTTCACAAACACCGGTCCTGGACATCCTAGACAGCTCGTCCTGCGACATATTTTTAGTTTGGACCCGTTGATGTCACTTCCTGCCTGGGTAAAGCCAGTGCAAACAAGCCCGGGGATGTGGAGGGGTGTTCGGGGAGGCACATGACAGGGAGATGTTCGGGACAAGTTCACAAGGTCACGCTGAGGTGCAAAATCCAAGCGCAGACGAGAAGCGCGTTAATCTTTAAACTGACAGCCATCGTCCCATCTGGCTCATTCCGGCGAGATTCTATACTTTTACATAAACAGTCACATCCACATCCTCCTACTCCCCCTGTGATGCGCTGCAGAGGTTAATTTCCTGGTACGCTGCACGCATTTACGGCCACATTATGCAAAGACGGCGCATCACGGCACTGTGCGTCTGCAACATGCATCATACAATATAGATCAGAGATGGAGAGGATTATCAGTAAACAAGTGTATTAGAATGCACAGCTTTAATTGATCATAAACGTGATGGAATTAAATTAAAATGATCAAAAACAGATCATATTTTGTTTTAATCAGACAAGTTCCTGACCCTGATGACCTGTTACTCAAAGTCAGAAATTGCTTTAGGAATTTCTTTTTTGCTGACACCCTTTTCTAGATAATAAAAAAAAGTCATAATGAGTACATATATTAATTCTGGATGCTGGGAGAAGAATGATCAGTCAGAGAAGACGAGTCATGCCAAGAGAGATATCTTCTTTCCTTGTCCAGGTTTCTCCCCGTTTACCTTTGAACCCAGGCTCAGCAGCCCATCTCTGATCTACAGAGGGTCTCCTCTTACCCCCGTCCCCTCCCCAGGCCCCAGAGATAGATGACCAGCAGCACACCAGCACTTCACAACACTTCAATTTCCTGCCCAGGAAGAAGAATTTAAGAGGTTGATCAAAGTTCAGAGGAACAGTGTGGTGCCCAGCCCTGGAAACAAGCCCCCAGCCTCGTGCCATGAGCCTGAGATCCAAGCATTAAGTTGAGAACATTCCAGAAACTCTGGTCCTATATGTCAACAAAACATCCCCTGCTGTTTCCGCCCTGACTCAGAAACAGGAGCGAGGACTTTGACACCCAGCTCCCTCTGAGGGTAACGTTTCAAAGAGCGTTCAGAAGAATTAGGCCGATGTCTGACGCGCCTGAGTCATCAAAGACATTTATTTCTATTGCTTTAGCATCTGATTGTTGACATTTTTTTCTAAATGCAATAGAAAAAACAGGTCCTGGCACACAAACTGCAGGTAAATGTTCAAAACAAACACCTTTTCTTTCCCTGATATCAATATTCTGAAACCAAACGTGTGTTAGAAACAGAAATAATGAACACATGTTTGAATTCCTTATCAGCATTTGTTATGTTTATGTGCCACGGTGATTTGGAGGAACAGGATTATTCACATTGTGACTAAGGAGGGCAGATATCCAGGATGTGAGGCTAAACACAACATCTATGTGTGTAATGTAGTATATTTTTGATAGGGTGACATTCTCGTGTGGCTTTGTCATCTGTAAACCATTGGCTGGATCTTTGGCAGTTGGGAGGAGAGGCGGCGAAGCAGGCAGTGCAGCCTAGTGGTGAGGGCGTGTGGAGCAGAGGGGTGAGCACCGTGACTCACACTGGAAACACACACTCTTGTGCTCATAAACACACATGGATGCGACACTTACAGTTGAGCCCACGTGCCTCGTTAATACACTCATAATGATTTATCTTTTTCAAACACATGCTCTCCAACCTCTAACCCATTATTTGATGAACGATCCTAAATACTGTTCGGGGTTTAAAATAACATAATTCCCTACAGCCCACCCACATACTGATGCTTTCCGCCCTCTGAGCCCCTTCATCCCCATAAACCCGCTTCTGCTCACCCGCCAGTAAGTCCTGTACTGGAACCAAATGGTCAAAATAATGAATGCTAAATCTGAAGCTAGTGAGTCTAGAATTTAGCCTCGAACCTGGGAGGACACCCCGTCCAGATGTGACACAGCAGTGGCCGGAGGGAGGAGTTATAAGGGACTGGGTGGGTGGAGCTGGATGGGGGTAAAGAAGACCACAGTGAGCTTCAGCATAGGCCCTACAGCTACAGCTCATATTGCCTAGAAGGGGATTAATAATGAATTGAGGCACCCCACCACCACCCCCATTTTAAAACAATATTCATGCATGCTAATGCATTCATTATTTATAGTGTGCATGGAGGCTAGCTAGTGGTGGCTGCATGCAAGTGGGAGGGATGTGAAGATGAAATGAGGAGGTGGGGGTCTCTTTCCCCCTCCCTGCATGACGCTGTGGGGCTCTGGAAGCAACATCCGCCCATTGTGGTTGGGCTGGAGCTGGATGGGAACGGCGATGGGTGTGGATTTGGAAACGTAGGGGGAGGTGGGGGATGCCAGACAGGCAGCTCGTGCACAGGGAGAGGGCCGCCAAGTGTTGTGGGGGGAGGGGCGGATTAAACAAATAAATACATGATAAGAAATAATTGTGCCAGAGAGGGTGGGTGTGATGAAGACAAAGAGGCTAAGAGGGATGGGGCTGGGGGGTAGGGGGGGTGGCTAAGTCAGACAGGATTTACTGTCTGAACTGACCCATTCTTGATCGTAAACCCACACGGAGGACAACTTTGTTTTTTGGATGCTCTTTTGGTTTGACCAGTCTTGATGATGTTCAAACTCAACGTCAAGCTCCCGAGATTTCATCAGCACATCCAGCAAACTGTTTCACTGGATGATAATAAAGTTTTACTAAAGTTGATGCAATCTAAGCAAAAAAATGAAAAGTGGAATTGTGAAATAGAGTGTGAAGCAGCCAGAGAGAGAGAGAACGATGGAGGAGGAGAAACAAGAGGCTGCGCTTCTTTAATGTGCGCAGCGTGTCAGGTATGTGGTGATGCAGCGCAGACAGGAGCTGGATAAGTAGAGTGATAAGATAAAGCAAAAAGCACAAGCCAGATGAGCTTTCAACCCCGCTGATCCCTGTATTAGCATAGATACAGCGTCACAAGCGTGGCAGGGAACTGGTGTTCAGGAGGTGACATCAAGACCGCGAGCTCATCTCCATAGATATCACCGGGGCCATGCAGGTAAATCGTACATCAGGCTTATCTGTGCTGTGTCTAGAGTGCATTACATTATGCCAACAAGCTGCCACCCTAAACTTCAGTAATCCTTGTCGTGATTAATTCTTAATACCGTTTCGCCTGTCCCCCAAAATGAGGATGTAAAGGACTGCTTATGTTATTTTGTGTCATGGTGATTGCTCTGAGACGAAATGCTGCTCAGTATACAGCATTACATATTACAGCAGTAATATTTATTGAGATGAATGTTTTCCACTTTTTTTAATTAATATTTTAAGGTGCAAGAATGAAGTAAGAATGACATCCGGAGGTCACATTTGGTTACAGTCACTTTCTCACTGCCATCCCGTGAGTTTCATGGCTGTTGCCAGTTACAGATCAGCACCAGAAGATTCTAGATGATAATTGAAGATGAGTCATATAAGTTGATAAGTAGATACATTCTTTGTAATATCTGGTGTTAGCACTCTTGGGTGGTTTGCCCAGCCAGCACACATAAGTGGGCCCCATATGGGATCTATATGGGCAAGCTTGTCTGCGGTTTCTACGGTGGCCCCATGGAGGGTTGCCCAGAAAGATTTTTGCCCACATAGATTTTAACGGGCCTTACATGGGTTTTCAGTGGGTTTGACTCAAATGCAAACCCCTGTGGGGCCACCATGGAAACCGCGGACAAACCCTGTTGGGACCCATACAGCTTGCCCAAATAGATCCCATATGGGGCGCACCTATGGGTGCTGGCTGGAGGTAGGGAGCACTCGTAACAGTTATTACGGTAATATTTCTCCGGCGTAAGAGGAAGCGTGGTTGTTTGCCATCTTGCTGAACGACTCATTAAAGGAAGTAAAACGCCACGACTGACTCATTCACTTCACACACACATTTCACTGTAATATCGAGTTGTTGGTAAATGAAAAAGTAGCTTGAAAGTTTTTTTAGAGACGACTATTTGCTTCTTATTCACCGTTAGCATTGTTAGCTCAACGTTAGCCTCTAGCCTGATTCACCCGTTATTAGAGTAAAGCAAAAAGATGCCGTGGCTTCTTAGGGGTACAAGAAGTAACTTCTGGGTCGCTCCTGTTTACTGGCTTCGGTTCTTTCAACAACTCTGGAGCTTTTTTCCTGCCGGTGTCCAATTACAAATGCCGCTGCTGCAGTGTTAGCGCGCCAGAGACTCTGCAACCTCACAAACTCACTGATTGTTAACAATAACTACGTCTCTCTTTAGTTTTTTTGAAAGGAGAAAAACTGACAACCCCCCAGCTGGCTGAGAATTCAATCTTTTTCAATATAACATTTCTTTCAACATGATTGCAACAAACTATTTTGTGATTATTTCACTGTAGAAGTCTTACATATTGCTCCTTTAATATTGCAGATGTAATATCTGAAGTAAGGTGTTATCAGTCCGTTAGATTTCCATTTATTTTCAAAATGTAGCCTAACAAAGATATGTATACAGCAAAAATCTCCTGAAACCTATTAAATATTAATATTTACCAATAAAAGGGGATAGAAATCATAAATGAGCTGCAGGTTTCAATAACGATGTAGGTATAAAGGCCAGGCATCCATTAATGGCAGACATGCAACATGTTTTCTCAACAAGTAGCACCAGAGGCAAGACCTCCCAGAAGGGACAATCAGCATTGTGCAAACATTGCAACCTTTGTTCCCCCAACAAACACAAGGTGAGGCACTTAGTAGCTACAAAACCTCAACCCCACACAGGAAAATCCATAAACATTGGAATGATGTCAAAACAACAGTATGAGGTTTGACGGTTTTAATTTTCCACTGCTCAAAGTGAAATTGGCTCCCGCAACATTTCCTGCACCCCTGGGGATTTTTATAACAAATACAACAGCAGTTTAATTATACATGCGGCCACCGTCATAAAAGCACAACCATTAACTAGCATCTTGTTAAAACAAAGGACCTGCCTTGAAAGTGCAAGAGTCGCATTTTTAAAGTTGTTTCACTTGGTGCTTGTCTGTCATGGTGGCATTGGCGCCAATTAGCTAAAATATACAAAAACGAATATGGCAGCAAGTACACGACTCACGCAGGCTCGGTTTGAATACACCAACTAATGACCACTGACCTCTAAAGGTACCTTTGATCACAAAAGCAAGCCATACTAACATTATGTAGATATATTCAAGAAGAACAAACTTCTACAAACAGTTTCTCTGATTTTTTTTTTGCTCATCATCACAGCTGCGTAGACACAGAAAGAAAATTGTCTTGTGATGTCTCTGGCTCCGTGTGTCCAAAATGAAAGTCTCAGAAACTTTAAATAAGAGTGAACTTCCAACCTTTTTGCTGGAAAAGCTTTGGTTAGATTTCAAAGGCTTCCTGGTTTTACTTTACTGGCCAAACATGCTCCAGCTGTATACAAAGTGGCCACTCTGAGTGAAGGTGCAGGGAGATCAGACACCCCTCGACGTAGCCAAACACCCCGGTTAAAAGCAGTTTGAACAGAGGAGATGCCATTGAAGTTGTTGCTTACTTAAGCAGGTCACTCTTCACTCGTGGCACGTGGGATATTACAATGTAACGCGAGCTTCCACGAGGAGAAGTCAATGTTTGTTATTGTCACGATAAAGATTATCCTTGGAAATATTTAATCCGGTGCCCTCCTTCGTTTTAGACGTCTATTGTTTTAAAAGCTCCTTTAAAGATGTATTTGTGCGACAAGAGCTCTCTGCCTTGGAATGGGCTAACTTAATTATCATAGCAACTGGCAGTGCTCTTTAACATGTCAATGGTACTTGTCCTGCATGCATAATTTTACTGTGTTATTGTGGTGGCCTCTGTTTCCTAAATGACAAAAAATGCCCAAAACCTCAGGCACGGGGGCCTATTGTCATTGGCACATCAATCTGGATCAAGGCCATTAGAGGATATTTGCACTTCCTCCGTGGCTCCTGGCTCTTTTTGACATGCAACAGAAGGAGCGGGCTTCACCCACCAGTGCAGGGGCCAATTGAGGTGCAGATTGACCAGAGGGACAGTAAAGAAGGGGCAGCCAGCAGGGCAGAACCTCCTGTCAAAAACCAGTGATGGACACCCATGTAGCAGCTGCTGGTTGGTCCGCGGTTCCTGAGATCCCATGGCAATTTATGGGACATGACGAGGCAGGGGCCCTGGTTTCATTCCTTTGTCCCTGGGGATGTCGGAGGGTGTATCAGAATGTCAGCAGCTCTTGACTACAGCACACTTCTGGTGTCAACTCTACTGCCTGTTGCTTGTTCTGATATACATCAACAAAATAGGGGTCGTTAAGCCATAAAAGTAGAAGTAAGCTCTGCTTTTTGCAGAGGTGAAAGGGGCAATTTTCACTTTTTTGTTAGATTTTTGTGCACAAATGACCCACGAACCAAAACTACACAATGCTTGCACCATCTGAGCAGCTCAAACTCTCCAGGTGATCCAAACACAACCCCCACGTAAAAGGTAAAAACATGCTGACAGTGCAATAGGTGAGATTTAATTAAAGCTTTTTCAAGAACCCCGAAGTGTTTCTACAAGTGTGTTCCTGCGCAGGTAGGGAGAGAGCACAGGTATTCATATTACACTTAAAAAAACAGTTCTAAAATATCTATCAAATAAAACCAATTCCACCCGAACATATAAACACTTTAGCTGTCAATCCACATCTCCCCGCGTGTAACTTATACGCTTGTCGCTGCACACGCAGCCTCTCGGAGCTGTGCTGGAATGCTGACAGCACTGAGATATGAATCTTGATTTGATTAGGAGTCAGAGCCGGGGTCTGAGTGGTGGAGCCAGTACCGGTTCAGGCGGGTGGGCAAGGCAACTGTTGCGAAGGAGGTGAGGTGCAGAGGAAGGGGCAAAGTGTGATGGCGAGTAGGGGAGGGGGGGTTACCTGCGGCCCTGTCTCCTACTGGGAGTAATTTGGAACAGACTGCTCCCAATGTGTTCATTAGGTTATGATTGGGCTGAACACAGGTGGGGAGGGCCTGACCGGCCTGATGCTGAATAGTCCTGATTGTGCCCAGCATAAAACGCCATCTGTTTCGATGAGGCAGTGCAGGAGAAGCAGGAGGAAGACGGAGGCTGCTGCCAGAGAAAAGTCGTGTTTTATGACATGTGGACACTTTTGCATACTAACAAGGCGAAAATGAAAAGGGAGAAAGTGTAATTTTTTTGGAGATATTTTGGTGCAAAACATATTATGTTCAATAATTAAACTTGATGTGAAAAATGTGGGTAACTAAAATGTGTGCAAAAAAAAAACCTGCAAATTTTCATGGTGTTTTTTTTTTTTTTTTTTTTAACAGACGACTTTCCTCCAGTTGCAACATGCACTGATATAAAGCTGCAGCAGAGTTTATTTACAGGCCGCCTCAAAGCTGAGATGTTTTCTGGCTAATCCTCTGCTCGTACTAGCAGACGTACAAAATGTTAATCTAGGTGTTTACACGCGCATTTACTCCGTTCGGTCTGCTGTAGACACAACACTGCCCAAAAATTAAACTCAAAGGTCTCCTGTGGCTAAAAGCGGAAAAGACAAAAATATCGTTTTACTCAGTCGATCTATTTTTTTTTTTTTTTTTTTTGGTTTCTAATTTTTTTTTCATCCCACTGCAAGGCCCTGTGAAGAAAAAGAAGGGAGCAGAGGAGAAGAAGGCCACTGTTTGCTGCTCGACTTTTGAAGCGTCTTTATTGGGCTTGGCAGCGTGGTCTTGCATGTCCAAGCTTCGTCGTGCTTTTCATCCTTTGTGCTGTCCAAGGTGTGTCCAATGCACTGGGGCTTTGTGTGATGAGGGAGACGGCACATCACATTCTGTCTTCTGTCTCAAGCTGGGGGGATGGGGGAGACTGGAGGGGGGGATTGATGGAGGCGCTGTACAACAGAGGAGGGAAGGGGGGGGACAAAAAGCAAACTTATAGAAGGCCGCGGCTCTTCAAAGCTGGGATGCACAAAGGCTTATAAAGCGTTACTTCATGCAGAGTTGTGCCAGATGTAATTGCAGGGTTTCTGGAGATAGAAAATCACGTGAAGTTCTTAGCCCCACCCCCTATACGATACCACAAAAGCCAAAGTAGTACGAGCAGAAAAGTTTGCTTCACTTTTACGCACTTTAGATAAATATCTTGGAGGTACAAGCTCGCTGTTAATGAAAAGAGGTAATGCTCTTTGATAAACGGAGGACCGGCTGTCCCTGATATAAATCAAGTGACAAGCAATCTCCCCCCTTTCCAGCCTTTAGCTCCATGGTATAGACTCTTTCATGTCTGTAAAAAAATTACGTTGATTCATTCTTAATAAGCCCAGAGATTGGCAGAGCGAGTAAGTAGACAGGCAGTACTTTTCCTGATCAACCTGACTAGTCCTCATCTGTTTCCTGCAGCCTCCTGCTGGGAATGGATCGCTGTTGAGTGTGCATTGTTAAATATGTTTACAGGCTCAAATGCTGCCACTGTCAGGTACATTTGCACAAGCTAATGTGTGTGTTATGCATGTGCAGGTGGATGTGTACAAGCGTACTGTTGACAGTGAACAACGATGGGTTTTGGGGGGAAAAAAAGGGTGGCGCCATCACTTTAGGCCTGTCAATGGGACTCCCACAGGAGGGACACGCCCTGGTGTTTTTTAAGACAGACGACGACAACGAAGGCAAGCGCGGTAGCAGATCTGTCTTTGCATCTTAAAGCTTCAGCAGACACTTCTGTAGCCAGAGAACAGTAACTTCTTGTTATCTCTTTATGGTTTTGTGACCAAAGGCCTCCTGCTAAGACTCTAGAAAATATAGCGTCTGTATTCACAAGGTCAAGGCTTAGATGTCTTGCACAAAAGATTTAAAGAGTGACAAAGAAAATTAAAATCACAAAGTGCTTCATCAAGGTGACAGAGTATGTGGACAGTAACGGCATGTAAATGTACCTCTGTCACTCTCATCCTTGCAGGACGGTTCGACTCCTTGTTTGTTTAACCTCCATCTTGCTTCTGTGGGTCTGAACCTGAGTTTTTTATGTTTGTAGCAAATAAAGAGAGTCTGATGGTTCTATTGGATCAGAATAATAAAGACTGCTTGTAAAGCGTGAATGCAATGTAAAAAAATCCTGTGTGTGTATTCAGGTGATATCAAAAGACAAAGGGTAAAACTTAATCAACATCTTCGCATTAAAGAGAATAATTTAAAACGGATTCTCAAGGAAAACGTTTCAAATACAAACTACAACTAATATTTATTCATTAGTAGAAGAAAAGGAAACAAAAATCTAAGTTTGAATCGTAACAGTAGCCAGTTGTGCAGATAAAAAGAGGCAAAAGTTGAATAAAAAGCTTTATTAGCACCTGTAATTTGTTGGACTACTAGTGTGAACTGTGCTTTAGTGAAACTTTTGGATCAGTATCCCTCCACATGTATGCACCATTCTCGGGTCACAGAACAAAGCACAAGGGTCAGCAGGCAGGTGTCAGGGATCATGGCGTCCCAAGGGTACTTTGGGTCTCATCCCAAAACCTTTAACATTTTTCAAAGCCCTCCTGCAGTCCAGGCCCTCATCAGCACGTGGCCCCGATGGCCTTGTGCACATATGCACCAGCCCACACTCCTCAATAGTGGGTGAGGTACGAACCTGCATGCATCACCTGGAGCTCCCGTTACGTACCAGACAGGCTTGGTGTGTCCAGAACCAGCCTTGGACCCAGTAGGGGGGGCAGTAATGATGCTGAAGGGGCACAAGCATGTGCAGAGGGCAGATTTCATTCTTTCAATTTTTCATGAAGGATTTTCACACATTCTTGTTGGACTGGACTCGGTTCATACACACGTGAACTTAAACCTTTTATCAGCTTAAATTTATATGAAAACAAATGGAGATTGACTATTTGCCAAAGTTGTACTATTACCTGTTTAGAAAAATAGAAATTAAAAGATGTAATTAAACAAAGGAGAATTTGATACGTTAAAGCGTCCGCTGGGCCTTGACAAAGTGATTTGGTTAAAACCACTGATGCATGAAACGTAAACCCCAATTGTCTTGTCTGCTCAATCAACCATCAATAAAAATCAGTCCTCCTCACAGCTGACAGTCACAACCAAACCCAGCCCCGTCTCACACGGGGGACACCACAGTCCAGCGTGTCGTGCAACAGGCTGATAAAAACTCAGGTGATCTCTCTGCACATTTTTTTTCTATCCGAGATGAAGGACTGGAAAAGAACGAGTGTAGTTCAGTCGAACTAGCTAAATGGGTGAGAATTAAGATGTTGCAGCGTGGGATGAGCCAGTTATGCATACATAACATGTTGAGGCTGGGACCCCCCACTGGGGAGAGGCACGACAAAGCCTCTCTAACAGCAATACCTCTGGGACAGCTAATGATTAATTAGCTTGTGTCATTAAGTGAGGCAAATGTCACCCGAGCTTCCTGGGGAAGCTGTCACACCATGTGTAGGCTACTCACAAGTTTACCCCTCAGGTGCCAGTGGAAGGGAGGTGGGCGGAAGAACGCTGTTACCAGGTGAATCCTGACATCTAGTGGTCAAACTCAAAACTACACCACCGTCCAGTTGCAGAAAACTGAATAAAAACCTTTTTTTAATCTAAAAATCAATTCATCCCAATAAGATTGTTGTTAAAATGAAGGTATTCCTGTAGCTTTCTGTGGCTGCTCCTTTAAACAGGTCTTCAACATTTGTTTTAGGATTACTCACTGATTCCACACCACTAAATTAGCTGAGATGACCTCTGACCCTTAAATGTCACTCAGCTCATTGACCCTGGCATTGATGTCCAAATTGAAGAATTTGTAGGTTTTCACACCAAGTATTCATGAGGTGTCAAATCAACATTCACAGTGAAGCAGCTAGAGAAATCAAAGCGAAAAACCCTAGATCCTGATGTTTAAAAGTTTTATAAGATAAAAAAATTATTATAAAGGATTATAGACATGAAAGTAGGTCGTTTAATTTTTCTTACCAGATTACGGACGTCTTTGTTGGGCGATCTGGAACCAATCCAGCAAGAGAACTGATAGCTGAAACTCAGTCGAGTTTCTTCAGCTGGCTGTGGGTTTTCACTGCACTCATTTTCTCCTGTTTCCTCCATCCTGGTTTCAGTCAGTCTGAGGCGTGCGAAGGTCAGCGCCGAATCCTGGCCTTCTGCACGCCCAGACCCACAAGAAGTGAGAAGGCCCTTCTCTTCACCAGGGTGTGGCGGCGCAAACACGGAAAGGCTTAACACACCCACAAACACACACACACATACACACCTTATGGCATTCACGTCGGCAAACGCGCATGCAACTACACACACACACACACACACACACAATCTGCCTCGCCCTTACATAGACATACGCATACAAAAGCACACCTGTCAGGGCCTTTCCACTGTGTGAGCAAAACCAAAGAAGTCTGGCCCCCCCTCTGGTTCTCTGTATGTGGTATCCCATGTCTGTTATATTAAAGCAAATCCATTCAGTTCCCACTTTCTCATCTGAAATAATGGCATGAGCAATTTTCACATTTAGGCAAGCAAGGACACATGCAGTCTCTCTCTCTCTGCCTAATGAATGGAATCAGCACTGGGCCCCACGGCTGTGGTCTAATCTGCCTTTGAAGATTTCCACAATTTACAGGCCAAAAAAAAAAATTTAAATTAAATAAACCTGAAGCTCTCTTACTATGTTATATTTCCCTTCTTTTCCAGTGAATAATACATTTGTTCGCATCTATTCCTACATTAACTTATATTGTCAAGTGTGTGTGGTTTATGTGTTGTTGACTATACGGCCAAAAGGGGCCCAGGTCTTGCCAGAAGCCTCTCGATTGTGCCAGTCAACTGGTGTGTGACGTCCATTTGAAGGGAAATCTGTCAAATAGAGAGATTGAATTAAAGCGCACTTTGGTCCAGAGCACTCTCTTATTGCCACTTTGCACCATAACATGTCTTGTCCTAAAATAATTAGATTGAGGCTTTGGGTGGTGGAGTGGCCGGATCCTCAATGGTCAAAAGAAGGAATGGTCCTGCGCTGAATGGATGCCTCCGATCTTAAAAAACACTTTATTTCTTTACACTTGAAGTTTGTTGTCTTTTGTGACCATTATCCCCATTCACCAATTGCTTTCATGCAGCTGTGCCCCTCTTAAAAAGTCTTTGTGCCAGCACCATGAATACAGGGAATGTGTCCATGGCAGGTAGCCCTTATTGCAAGTTAATCTCCTGAAAGAGCCTCATACAAGTAGTTTTAAATTCTCCCCAAAGCCACAGAAGGCTCATCATCAATCGAGCACTTCTCCCTCTTTGTCGGACTGATGAGTGCGGTGCAAGGCCGGTGACAATGGCTGCCAAGTGTGGCAAAGTAATCACCTTCTGAGGAAAACACTAGTAATTACTTCTAAACTGTTTGGGCTTCGGAGACAACTGGTATTGTGCGCTAAAATGAAAGGCTCTTTTTGGAGAGCAGTTGCTCTCAATCGTTTGTCATCTGTTTGTTTACAGAGTTTTCTTCTTCTGCTTTAGCTGACCACCACATCCTCTCCTTGTTTATATGTGTTTGCGGTTTGAGAGTGTCCCCCCCTCTCAGTGTGGGGATTGCAGACACAAGAAAGGACGCGTCTAAACACAAGAAGAATTTTTCATTCCGTCTGACACCAACACAGACTTGATGGGTTCTTCTTTTCCTGCTTTCAAACTTCATGTGCTGGTATTCATCATCTATTAGTCCTAATTGCCCTCATAAGTGTCTGTAATGATTATCTCTGCAGCACTAATGAATTAGCATGCTCGTGTTCTGCTGTCAGTTCATTATATTAACAAATCGGTGATTACATGTGATGACGTTAAGCCTCTGCTGCCAGGCCGCTATTCTTCACCAGGTGAGAACTCGGCTCACGTCACACTGAGAGATCAAACGAGCATCTTAAATTCAACATGATCAGATTTTATTTGTATGATTTACAAGCGACTTACAGACATAATCATGTTACAACTAAAATCTGATTATGAATGAGCGACAGAAATTAAACTTTAAAGCCTATGCAAACTTTTCATATTTTTTGATCATGTTCTTGAGCCAGTATGTGCTAAAATGACCCTTTAAAGGGTAAATGAAATGTCACTCAGACCCCCACTGCCCTCTGTGGCCAGAATACCGCACTTGCAACTTCAGAGTAGCCGGTATCCATGCTGGACTGACATACCTGGAGCTGCAGTCTGCTTCCAGCATGTTTCCTGCATGTTTTAGATCATGAACACAGCTGATGTGTTTGATTTAGTGATGAACCGCTCCTGTAGACACTAATGAAGGCTGAGGAGACATTTCAGCAGTTAGATTACGGTGTTAAAAAGACGAACGCACAGAGAGGAGATTAGTTTCACTTTCATTTTCGCTAACAAACACTAGGGGGTGCTAAAACAAGCCAAAACTGCCAAGTGTTCCTGTAAGAAAAGGCGTGTTTTCAGTCTTGTGTTGTTCATCTGTCAAACATTTAATGTCATTTTTCTCTAAAAGTATTCAGTGTCAAATATCAGAAACATGTTCCTGCTATTATATTTACTATAACAGATTAATAAAATCAAAAATGCTAATGAAGGTCCACCTGCCACCGGACAATTTGCTTTTCTGAGCCTGGCTGCAAAACAATAAAGTAAAGAAAAACACAAAAACACATCCTAAAGAAATCAAATATAATTTATTGCATTAATCAGTTGATCAAGACAGCACTTTATTTAAATATCATTTTAAAAGAAATAATAAATACACGCTTTAGGTCTAGTTACAGGGGAAAAAATAAACGTTTAAGTTCTTTTCTATTCAAATATTATAGTATTGTTTTTATCGCCACCTATGCATAGAAAAAGTGTGTGAAAATCATATCAAGCATTATTCGCATTGTAAACTAATATGTGAGTGGGAAAACATGCATTGTTGTGGGAAAAAATGCCTTGAAAATATCCCAAAAGGGGAATTATGATGGAGGTGTGTGTTTGCATCCTGCAGGGTCACAATATAGAAATCATACAAGTTTATTAAACCGTCACTCGTTTTTAGAACAGGTTGGATTGAATACAGTCTGTGTGTAAGTGAGTTGTTTGGAATTAAGTGGAAAATTAAAATTTTGATCAAATAAATGAACAGAGTTAAATGATTTTCATCAGAATAAATTCAAATGACTGAAAACATGTCTACATATGTTTATTAATCAGTTCTCAAAATGCATGTAAGACAAGAACCATTAGAACAGGAAGTTCCTGCACAGGAAAACAACTCTACCTGACTCCAGACCAGCATGAAACACAAAAACTGATCCAAGGAGAACATCATTGCACTCAAAGACGGCCCTGTTGCCACCTCATAGTCCCACTTTTGATTTTGTTTTTGATTTTAATAAATCAACATGTTAAAAAACTTGAGATTGGGTATGTTTACCGCCTGTTGCATCACCTCTTCTTTTTACAGCCTCTGTAAGAATCAGGGAGCTGAGAAAAATCTTCCACTTTGCCTCAGACCATTTTAAATAAGCATGAGCCCGTGAAGGCGGCAACATTTCTGGATCTTGTTTACTCATCTGTGGTTTTGTTTTGTTTTTTGCACGGCAGAAATTCAATGTGCATTTCTAGATGCAACCTGTGTTGAATCACTGTGGTTTTCTCCTGTGATTGAGCCCATGCGTTGATTTCCACCACAGAATTTTGCCTATCTGTAACATAGTGTTGTCGGTATTCTTTGAGTTTTACAAAAATAAATTTCACTTTTTCCTCTCTTCAAGATCCTTTCTGAGGTTTCCACATTCAACTGCTCCCTATTTGCTTGAAAGTTGTATAAGTCTGGGCTAATTCATCTAATTAGTCATGAGAAATTCAATCAGATTGTTTTATTTAAAGCATCACACAATGATCCTAACCTTTCCATTTATCTGGTTTACTTTTAGAATAAATAAATCAAATAAAAAACACCAAAACGGTGTAGTTTGAGATGTGCTTTGCCTTTTCTTGTCAGTCTTTCCACCACAGTGTAAAATCAGACTTTCTTGTTTTGCGACTTTTCTGCCCTCTAGTGGTCAAGAAAGATAATATTTGGTAATAGAAAAAATAAATAAATTTAAAGAAATAAAACTAGTATTAATTTCAAATGTATATTTTTTAAGCCATAAAAGGGAAATTACACAGCAGATTATTATACTTTTAACACGTAATTGTTTTGCTATTGTCAGATAAAAAATCTTGTAGTGTTCGTATGATTGTGATGACTACAAATGTAAACCTGTCATGCCAAAATATTTTCAGTCCCAGCATTTGTGCCTATTAGGTGTTTATTGGTCATAGATGTGAGCTGGGACGTAAACTGAATCCAGACCTGGAGGCAGAGGCATCTGCACTTGGGGCCACTGTGAGCATTCATATAGCATAGCGTGTCTGATAATCCCATGAAACAGAAGGCCTGTGGGTCTCCCTTTGAACCACAGGCCATTCACCATATGAACAGGGAAACATCTCCACACCCCTTTGTGGTCACCAGCATTTCATTTGCAATCTAAATCTAAAACACGGGGTGTTCGAGAGTCACATCAAAGAGCTTTTTGATAGCTAGGATCGAGCACAGACTTGAAATAAAATGGCTAATTACTAGTGTTGATTAGTAGGCCATGTAAGCCACAGACTAATTGGATTGCACAATGAGGAGCTGCTTTTGTTTTCTTTGCATCTTAATGAAGTCACTTCTTTTACCCACACAAAGGCTGAAATGTTGAAGCAATTTTTGTGTTTGCTGCAGTAAAGAACATCGCAGCTCAAACAAATGTGCAGTAGCTTTCAAAGTAGTCCTAAATTTTTGTTTTTTTAATAAAAGTAGAGTTTCTTAATGATTATCAGTGCTAAAATGTCAAATATGTTTCAAAAGATTAGTAATATGGAGTGAATCGTTTTTTTAATGCACACTTGTAACAAAAAGGGTACATCTTGTCTTTGTTTGATATTTACTAATGATGTTGAAATTTAAAATTTCACATCATAAATATGAAAAAATATTCAGCTGCACTTTAGAGTTTATATATGAACCCCCCACAGAAAACTGATGGTTTTTGTCTTGTTCTCTGATTTGTTTCTGAAATTATTTGGGAGGGTTGTTATACAAAGAAATTACTTTTCAAACACATTTCTAATCAAATATTAAAAAAGAGCATTTCCAATAAAGAAATAAGTTCTGTCTAATAGGAGTTCACCACCACACCGCTTAAGAGAATTATTGAGCCACCATTTCAAAAAATAATTTCATTTTTAAAAAATGTGTTAAACTGAAACAAGAAGGAAAAAAGAGTGATATGTTTGACTTGGGCATCAAAATAGAGATCAGAATAAACCATAAATCTGTTAGAATATTACAACTGAGGTGATATTATTTAACTGGCCCAGACTTCCAACACTAGATCCAGAACTGAAACACTTTGTAGGACCAAACAGTGATATTTTTAAAAAATTGTGGCTCTGTCCAGATTTTCTGTCAAAAAAAAAGATGAAAAGTTGGCAAAGATCATGTCTAAGTTTTATATACACGTACACTGAGTGTCAACGATCATGTGGAACAGCATGGTTCTGAATGGGCTTGCCCAGTGTTAGAAGGGGGCCGAGGGCAAATCTTTGAGGTACGCCCAAACTCATTTGAGTTATTGAGGATGCATAAATATAAAGTTTTGGTAGGTGTGAATGTGAACAAATAAAAAACACAAGAATATAAACAACGCAAAAAGAGGCTGAGATCCATAATATTAAAGACAGCCCCTATAAGAAATAAAGTTTTAAATGGTAAATTACTTGTATTTGTATAGCGCCATCTAGGGTTCTATAACCCCCCAAGGTGCTTCACAACACATCCAGTAATTCACCCACACACGCACACACACACACACATACACACACACACAAACACATTCACTCAGTTCTAGTTTTATGGAACTAAGCTTTCCTCTGTCTCAGCAGAATTCCACTGGTCTCTTAAACAAGTTTATTCTGTATTGTGAAAGAATTGGTGACATTTTCAAACAACAATTCTGCTCAGCAATAACTTTTTAAGTCTGAGACATAAAACAGCTTGAAGATTACTTAAACAAGCAAGATCCCTGTTAGGTTTTTCCACCAGATTATTATGTCATGTTTAAAGCTACCAAGAACCAGAACTGGTAAATAAAAAAGTGATAACAAAACTAGTTTGAAAGAATACTTCCATGTTACTACAATCTTAGTAACTGGATTTGAGGTTAAACTTTCTCCAGTGTAAATACAGTTAGGCTTCATTTGGCCATCACTAGTTATTTCCTCATAAAAAACACCCCCAAAGTGGTTTTTGGCTTCACATATGCATTTTCCTGGCTCAGCTGCAAATCAATAGCCTGGCTAGCTATCCTATATTAGCCTGGCAAGCCATCCTATATATGTGAATATATAGTCTGGCCACGAACCATTGACGGCTCTCAGTCGTGAGGCGGGATCTACGGTTGTCTTTCAAAATGTCAGCACGCAATTGGATAGCGCTAGGACCAATCAGAGTGACGAACAACATGACATAATCACGGCGACGGAAAAGCGGGAGGCTTTAATAGCGTCTAACATCAATGATTTCTGTCGTTTTTGTATAAAAACATGTGAATATCAGGTGTACTGGGACATTGCACTACTTTGTTTGATAAAAATAAGAAGCCGCTAAGTATATCAGACAGACTTACGCACGTTGGAGTCTAAATAATCCAATGTTGATGACAAAGCCGTTTCAAACGAACGTGTTTTCCGAGTTGCCGCCATGTTGCTTGGGTTCGCGGCCGCAGCGCTGACGTCATCGGCTACTCCCGCTCTGTGATTGGCCCATGATATAGAGCGCTGTGATTGGCCCAACCAAAACTATAGGCAAGGCAAGGCAAGGCAGCTTTATTTGTATAGCACATTTCAAACATGGAGGCAATTCAATGTGCTTTACAGAGCAGGAGCAACAAAATCATTAATCAAAATACACAAAGAAATAATTCAGACAATTAGATAAAAGACATAGTCAAAAAAGTTTAGCAGTAAACAGTGCAGAAGGAGCAGCATAAGAAACATTCAATCATAGGCTAATGAATACATGAAGGCTTTTAATTTTAATTTAAAAGTTACTAGAGTTGGGGCCTGTTTGAGGTCATAAGGAAGCTGATTCCATCTATGAGCAGCATAGTGACTAAAAGCAGCTTCTCCCTGTCTGGTTCTGACCCGAGGTTCTACCAGCTGACTGCTGTCTAGGGATCTGAGAGCTCTGCTAGGTGTATATACAGGAAGGAGATCCAACATGTACTTAGGCCCCATACCATTGAGTGATTTATAGACTAGTAGAAGCACTTTAAAATCGATTCTGTAGTTTACTGGTAACCAGTGCAGAGTTTTTAGAACAGGGGTGATGTGCTCAGTTCTCTTAGTTCTCGTTAGGACCCTAGCAGCAGCATTCTGAATAAGCTGCAGTTGTTTTACGGCTGTTTTGGGAAGAGCAGTCAGGAGACCATTGCAATAATCTAGTCTGCTGGAGATGAACGCATGAATGAGTTTCTCTAGGTCTTGTTTCGACATGAGACCTCTGAGTCTTGCTAATTGATGGAGATGATAAAACGCTGATCTGGTTATAGCCTTTATGTGACCAGTGAAGCTCAGGTCTGAGTCAATGGTAACACCAAGGTTTCTAACCTGAGTCTTAGTCTTTATTCCTCTGGAGCCAAGTTGAGCAATAACTTCCATCCTCGGTTTTTTACTCCCAAAGACAATAACTTCTGTCTTGTCTTTGTTTAACTGAAGGAAACTTGACTTCATCCAGTCATTGACTTGCTCTAGGCACTGACAGAGTGAGTCTAGGGGACCGGATTCATTAGGTGATAGAGCTAGATAGATCTGGGTGTCATCTGCATAACTATGATAGGCAATGTTGTTGTTGTATATGATCTGACCCAGGGGGAGCATGTAGAGGTTGAAGAGCAGTGGCCCAAGAATGGAGCCTTGGGGGACACCACATGTCATAGTGATCTGCTTTGATCTATGTTCACCAATAGAAACAACATAACCCCTGTCAGCAAGGTATGATTGGAACCAACTAAGGACTGTACCTGATAGTCCCACCCAGTTTATGAGTCTATCTAATAGTATGTTGTGATCCACAGTATCAAAAGCTGCAGTGAGATCGAGCATCACTAAAACAGATGTTTTGCCTGAATCTGTATTCATACGGATATCATTTAATACCTTAATCAGTGCTGTCTCAGTGCTGTGGTGTTGTCTAAAGCCTGACTGAAAACCATCCAGGAGGTTGTTTGTCTCCAGGAAGTTGTTCAGCTGGATCATAACTGCTTTTTCAACAATTTTCCCAATGAGGGGAAGACTAGAGATTGGTCTATAATTATTCATCTCTAAGGGATCTAGTTTGCTTTTCTTTAGAAGAGGCTTGACAGCA